>CAWUFW010008450.1:600000-887023 GCA_963921515.1 Calotriton arnoldi | reverse complement strand
TTTATTTATTTATTTTATTTTATTTATTTATAAAGCGCCCGAATCACCCCATCAGGGTATCTCCGCGCTTGAACTGCTATAGAACTCCAAGGGGATGCTGAATTAGAATAAAGTCGACTTTAACAACTTTCTGAACTTAAGATAGTTCGTGCATAGTCGTAAATGGATAGGGAGTTGATTCCAGTAGCGTGGGGCCAAGTGGTAGAAGGCTTTACCGCCCTGTCGTGCTCTATGGAAGCGGGGGACAAGGAGCAGGGCTTTAGATTCGGAGCGGAGAGATCTGGAGGGCAGGTACCTGACTAATTTGTCCTTTAGATAACTGGGGCCTAAGTTGTTTAAAGATTTAAAGGCCATACAGCAAATCTTAAATTTAACCCTCTTCCGCACTGGGAGCCAGTGTAATTCCCTAAGGAGGGGAGAGATTCAGTTCTGGGGGAGCGTTAGCCACCAAACGGGCCGCCGCGTTCTGGACTATCTGCAGTTTGTTCAGGAGTTTTCGTTAGCTGCAATCAGCAGAGCATTGCAGTAATCCAGACGGCTCAGCACCAGAGCCTGTACCAAGGTCTTCCGGGTTGACAGTGGTAGAAAGGGGAAGACTCTCCTAAGAAGGCTGAGATTATGAAAACAGACTCCCACTGTTGTGGAAATGTGTTCCCCCAGTGTCAGTTTCTGGTCTATTTTGACCCCAGGTTTTTTACTATCAATTTTGGATTGGGGGCGGAACCCAGAATCTCCGGCCACCAACTTGGGGACCATCTAACTGTTGCTTCTCCAAACAACATTATCTCTGACTTTCCTGTATTCAATTGGAGGAAGTTATCCTTCATCCATTCCGCGATAGATTTCATGCCCTCTGCAAAAATGGCCTGAGTATCTGAACTTGTTTTGTCGAAGGAGAGGAGGAGTTGGGTATCGTCGGCGTAGGATATGGGACTAAATCCTAACTTTCTCAATAGTCCTGCCAAAGGGGAGACGTAAATATTGAAGAGAGTAGGACTCAGACAGGAGCCCTGTGGTACTCCCTTAGTCACCTTGGTAGTCTGTGAGCGGAAAGGGCCCAGATGAACGGTCTGTGTTCTTTCGGACAGGAAGTTCCCAATCCATTAATGGTGGAGCTGCGAAGGTGGGAGAGCAATTTCACTGACAATGAGTCAGTGCTCTTGCTCGCCTGTCCCCGCAGTGGCCGCCATTAAGTAGGGGTCGGGGAGGGCTGGACAGCTGGGAGGCGGGAGCGGGGAGGGGAGCTGGATTGGGCCGGTCACGCTGGGGGGAGGGGCCGCGAGGGCAGCAGCGGCGGGGAAAGGTAAAGGGAGGAAATAAGGGATAAAGAAAAAAGGGAAAATAGGCAGAAATAAGGCACAAAAGAGCAGAGATGCAGAAAGGTGAAAGATAAAAGAGGGTAGAAAAACGAGTGAAAACAAGTGAAAGGGCAGAGCGAGAGGAAGGGAAAATGAGCAGAAATAAGGCACAAAAGAGCAGAGATGCAGAAAAGTGCAGAAAGGTGACTGAAAAGGCAGAAAAACGAGTGAAAGAGCAGAGTTAGAGGAAGGAGACAGAGGTCCACTGGACCACCAGGGATGAGGCGCAGGGAAACCTGCGGGTGGAGGAGGGCCTCGATCACCAACACTCGAGGGTGCAGGGGCAGGGGCAGGGGCAGGCCTCACTTAATGGTGGAGCTGCGAAGGTGGGAGAGCAATTTCACTGACAATGAGTCAGTGCTCTTGCTCGCCTGTCCCCGCAGTGGCCGCCATTAAGTAGGGGTCGGGGAGGGATGGACAGCTGGGAGGCGGGGAGGGGAGCTGGATTGGGCCGGTCGCGCTGGGGGAGGGGCCTCGGGGGCAGCAGCGGCGGGGAAAGGTAAAGGGAGAAAATAAGGGATAAAGAAAAAAGGGAAAATAGGCAGAAATAAGGCACAAAAGAGCAGAGATGCAGAAAGGTGAAAGATAAAAGAGGGTAGAAAAACGAGTGAAAACAAGTGAAAGGGCAGAGCGAGAGGAAGGGAAAATGAGCAGAAATAAGGCACAAAAGAGCAGAGATGCAGAAAAGTGCAGAAAGGTGAAAGAAAAGGTAGAAAAACGAGTGAAAGAGCAGAGTTAGAGGAAGGAGACAGAGGTCCACTGGACCACCAGGGATGAGGCGCAGGGAAACCTGCGGGTGGAGGAGGGCCTCGATCACCAACACTCGAGAGTGCAGGGGCAGGGGCAGGCCTCACTTAATGGTGGAACTGCGAAGGTGGGAGAGCAATTTCACTGACAATGAGTCAGTGCTCTTGCTCGCCTGTCCCCGCAGTGGCCGCCATTAAGTAGGGGTCGGGAGGGCTGGACAGCTGGGAGCGGGGAGGGAGCTGGATTGGGTCGGTCGCGCTGGGGAGGGGCCGCCGGGCAGCAGCGGCGGGGAAAGGTAAAGGGAGGAAATAAGGGATAAAGAAAAAAGGGAAAATAGGCAGAAATAAGGCACAAAAGAGCAGAGATGCAGAAAGGTAAAAGATAAAAGAGGGTAGAAAAATGAGTGAAAACAAGTGATAGGGCAGAGCGAGAGGAAGGGAAAATGAGCAGAAATAAGGCACAAAAGAGCAGAGATGCAGAAAAGTGCAGAAAGGTGAAAGAAAAGGTAGAAAAACGAGTGAAAGAGCAGAGTTAGAGGAAGGAGACAGAGGTCCACTGGACCACCAGGGATGAGGCGCAGGGAAACCTGCGGGTGGAGGAGGGCCTCGATCACCAACACTCAAGAGTGCAGGGGCAGGGGCAGGCCTCACTTAATGGTGGAGCTGCGAAGGTGGGAGAGCAATTTCACTGACAATGAGTCAGTGCTCTTGCTCGCCTGTCCCCGCAGTGGCCGCCATTAAGTAGGGGTCGGGGAGGGCTGGACAGCTGGGAGGCGGGAGCGGGAGGGAGCTGGATTGGGCCAGTCACGCTGGGGGGAGGGGCCGCGGGGGCAGCAGCGGCGGGGAAAGGTAAAGGGAGGAAATAAGGGATAAAAAAAAAGGGAAAATAGGCAGAAATAAGGCGCAAAAGAGCAGAGATGCAGAAAGTTGAAAGATAAAAGAGGGTAGAAAAACGAGTGAAAACTAGTGAAAGGGCAGAGCGAGAGGAAGGGAAAATGAGCAGAAATAAGGCACCAAAGAGCAGAGATGCAGAAAAGTGCAGAAAGGTGAAAGATAAAAGAGGGTAGAAAAACGAGTGAAAACAAGTGAAAGGGCAGAGCGAGAGGAAGGGAAAATGAGCAGAAATAAGGCACAAAAGAGCAGAGATGCAGAAAAGTGCAGAAAGGTGAAAGATAAGAGGTAGAAAAACGAGGGAAAGAGCAGAGTTAGAGGAAGGAGACAGAGGTCCACTGGACCACCAGGGATGAGGCGCAGGGAAACCTGCGGGTGGAGGAGGGCCTCGATCACCAACACTCGAGAGTGCAGGGGCAGGGCTCACTTAATGGTGGAGCTGCGATGGTGGGAGAGCAATTTCACTGACAATGGGTAATGATTGCTTACTTTTTAGAACACTGCCGCAAAGTTGTGTGCTGCTTTTTTGTAATCGTAGGGTGTGATGTTCTTTATTTAGACCCCCACTAATCAAATTATTACATGTGATTTGCATTTCCTGTCTAACTCCCGAGCGTGGCGCAGTAAGATTTAATTTATTACTATGTGCACTTATTAATCTATTGCTTTCAGATGTTATTTCAATGTACGCAACCGTAATCAATACGTCCGTATTGAGTTAGATAGTTTTCCTCCTGCAGCGATATGCATCGGCGCTTTTGTACCTCGATTTCACAATTTCTCCTCGCTTGCAGCAGACGTTCAATGTTTTTTGGTTATTGTCTCGTGAGGTAACTTCAAACTCGTTCCCTTTCGTGTAATAGGGTCCTGTGGGATATGTGTTCCTCATCCTCATATGTGTTCCTCATCTGATAAAAAGTCTAAGGAAATTCTTTGACTTGCTTCCCTTCTCAGCCAGGCAAACCGTGGCTGTGGCACTCATTACATCAAGACTGGACTACTGTAATAGTCTTTATGCAGGAACTAATAAATCAGTCTTGCATAAGCTTCAGATGGTCCAGCACGCGGCTGCCCGGCTGGTATTGAAGTGGCCTAGGAAATCATCTGCCTCCGCTGCTTTAGACATCTTACATTGGTTACCAGTCCACAAACGAATTCTGTTTAAGGTTCTTATTATTACATTTAGGGCCTTTCATTCACGTGGCCCACAATATCTTCAAACCAGTTTCAAACGCTACGCTCCCTCCCGTAGTTTAAGATCATCTAGTGCAAATCTACTGACTATTCCATCTTTTAGATTGGTGACAAAGGGAGGAAAATCCCTTGTAGTCCTAGGCTCAAAGGCTTGGAATCAACTTCCATCTCAGCTACGTCAGATGGTCTCCGAGTCTGTCTTTAGGAAGGCACTTAAAACTTGGATCTACAGTGCATCAGATACATTATGCAAAACTCTGATTTAAACACCTATCTCCCCTCTGGCATGAGTAGTAAACCAGTTTCTTCCACCTCTGGTATTTCCGCCCCAGCGCCAAGATGCTCCTTGGAGTGATAGCAGCGCTATACAAGTGCCCATTTACATTACATTACATTTTACATTACATCGCGACTCCCTGCTCTCGCCTCCTGAGTGCAGCTTGGTGTTCCCCAAGAGTCTGCGTGTTCCTGGAGACCATAGCCTCGCTGGTTTGTACGTCAAGCATGCTTTTCGTGATTTTGAGACTGGCAAGCCTCACGTGAAATGTGAAGAAGCAGGCAACAAGCGCTATATATTTTTTTGTACTCACCTGTAAAGAGAAGCAGCCCCCCCCCTTCCGCTCCTTGTTCAGGTTGCAGTGCTTGAGAGCGAGGCCTCCTGTGTGTCTCTTAGAGAAAGAGCCTAGACTCCAGGCCTGTCCTATGTGTGCAGCATATGATTGCTCCGATTTCATGCCAAGAATTAATGTCAAAATATTAACCTTTGATGCGAAATAGTGGGATACCCTTCTAGTTGGTGAATTGCATAAATAAACCGGAAAACTTGGGATCAATCCCTGCTTCCCACTCTTGACAAAATTGTGTGATCCTAGGCAAATATTTAATTTAAGCAACCTCCTTTTACTTCCTTACCACAAATGAGAGCACATTTAAATGCATGAGCTCGGGATGTGCACTGCACAAAAACCTCTTGTAGTAGACGTTGTAGTTTTCATAGGAAATAATGTTGTTCCATGTTTTGAAATAATCTAGGTCATGTGCAGGGTACACATGACCACTAACTTGCCTCTTAGTTCACGCGTGGCATTGTCATCAGGGTGGGGAAAGTGGGGACAAGGATGTCCTGTTCAAAAACTATCACTTTTGATAGGTGCCTCTCAATGCAATTATACAATATGATGAGCTCAGATGAAACATTTCAACATGTTAAAGAACACTTTTCTGAACTTTGAATAGATTTGTATTTTATTTTTACATGATGTTTGCTGCTTGGCTTAAATGTCAAACATTTATCAAGAGAATGGGTGTAGAAGGGAAATGGGCACTTATATGACAGTCACAGCATTAATATTTCTTCCTCAAAATTATATGGCAGTGCTCTCAAAGCGGAGCAGTACAACTAACACCCCCAATTGGAATCCTAGGATTGACCAACAGAACTTGACAATATGAGGCACATGCAATGTATGATGATTCTGAGTACAAAAATTGTTTCAACGATGACAGGAGAGTATTCCCTGAACAGTTAGTGGTTTGCACACATCTGAGCGAGTCAGTCTGTTGAGAACTCGCTCAGATGTGTGCACACCACTAACTTTTCAGGGAATGCTCTCCCGCCTTTACCTGTAACACAAAGTGGTCCCATGCCTGACTGACTACGGATCGCAGCAGCGTGATTTTTCATTGGGGAGATTCCCTTGCAACGCCTGGTGCTCTACTGGTACGCTACATGATTACAGACTCCTTTTCCGGGTCGGAAGTATAACCGGATTTGAGATTAGATGTGAAAGACTTATGCATTTGATGGAGCAGAGTAAATAAAAAATGTTAACCCCTAACAAATTTTATAAATAATTTATAAATATGTTCGTTTAAATGTATTAATCAACAATGTACGTGAGGGAAGGGTAACACGCAAGTATATGGGCTGAATAATCTATTTACAAATGTCTGTGTGTCTAATTATAACATAAAATAATTGCGTACTAAATAAATAATAAATGCATGATTTGTGCTTCATAGAATATAAACGTGACGTTGCAAAAACAATAGTGATGGTAAGTAAGGAACAGCTTAAATGTTGCTTTCTGCTAGGTAATAACTAATTGGGGTACGTAGATGACGGGAGGGAAACGAAAAGGCTATGTTTCTCTGGGGCATATTAGCAAGACCGGCGATAAAATTATCGCCGTTTTAGCGGCAGGAAACTGCCGCTAAAACGGCGATAATGGGCTTGCTAATATGCGTTATAGAATTCAATAGAAGCCCAGGTTATATGTGCAGGTCATCTAACCTGGGCTTCTATTGGAATTCTATAACGCATATTAGCAAGCCCATTATCGCTGCTTTAGCGGCAGTTTCCTGCCGCTAAAACGGCGATAATTGTATCGCCGGTCTTGCTAATATGCCCCTCTATTTTAATTATGTTTTGTTTATTTCTAAATAGTGCTTCTAAGTCTAATCGAGTGGCGATATAAAATGGCTGCCGTTTATTAGAGTACGCATGCGCTGAGAAAACGCATGACAAGGGAGAAAAAGTTGGAGAAAGACTGACCACGTGATGGTGCTGAAAGGCTAGGATGCAAGAATGGTCAAGGCTGATGTGACCTAATTGAACTGATAGTGTGCCGTGGTGATCAGCAGAGAATCGTGGGAAACAGTTTTAAGAGAAAGGACAATGCCTGCAGAGTTCTCGAATGTATCGAAAGAAGTTACAAATGTACTGATCGAAGCGGATGGAAACATGTCTTGAACTGTGAGAAAGGAAATGAACATATGCATTCCAAAAGAACAAGCTGGATCCGGGAGAACTTGATTAAAAATGAATAAATGAAATGAGTGGACCAATGAAAGAAAAGCGCGTTATTAATGTTGCAACAATTTAGTTAGCAAAGTTAGAATTAGGGTATAAGAAGGCCTACTCTTAGTGGGAGGGTTAGTTGGTGTTGGAGTTGGTGGCCTCCAGTGCTTGGTGTTCCAGATCGATCCATTTTACTGAGCGGGAGATGCTGAAAGACTGTTAGATGAGACGGGTTGCGGTAGCTGATGCTGACGAGCTGAAGTTTCTGTTGATGTCTTATTTTTCCAGTTGAGTATGAGAATCAGGTTATTTTTAAATCTTAAACTTAGGTTAGAAATCATTAGGCTAAATTAGGAAGATAGGCAGGTAATTAGGGTTTTTCTTCATGACAAAATTTCCTTTCTGCAATAAAATTGATTTTGCTTAATAAATATTTGAATTAATAATGAATGAATAATTGAATAAAAAGTCTAAATTCTTTTCCATGCCTTTAAAATTATATAAAATTTGAGATTCTTAAATCAAACGACTCAGTGGTTATTTACTAAATGATTTTGAAATTGGTAATTGGTTATTGTGATTTAGCTGGTCTTAATCACTATGAACTGATTTTTTACTAGATGATCCATCGACAAAACAATGAGCAGGAATATCTTAAGAAATAACTAAGAAAGCGATAGGTTAAGGTAATAAGGTATCCCGGCTCCTTCCAGCGGTACATCATGATGATTTTCATTTAGTTTTTCTTTTCTCCTAGGAGTACAGATTTCGTAAAGGTGTAGAGGAAATCCAGGTGTGTGTGTGTGTGTTTGTTAGGCGATGTTATGGGCCCCATCGTCATGTGGATGTGAGAAAATATAAGTCGCCCCTGGATGACCGATAAGTGACCTAGGAGGAAATAGTTTTCATTGTATCCGCTGCATCACATTCAAATAGCCTTGATAAAGTCGTGGGGACATCCTCCCCACGCCCCCCCACGACGAAACACTAGTTGGCTAAAATTCTGAGAAGAGGTTACGTCACCTGGAAATATATCCACAAACCAAGAAAAGACATCTTGCTTGTCATTTAAACAAGATTCATGATACATTGCGTGTGCCTCATATTGTAAAGTACATGTCAGTGGCTTGGTTTGTGTGCAGGCTTAGAGCCCTGCCAGACGCCTGGCTCAGCTCTCTTTGTTAATTTATTGGCTCTCCTACTAATAATAAATAAATATACACCCACATATATATATAGTATTCATATCAACAGAGATAAGGCCTACTCAAGAAACAAAAAGCGATCAGCGACTTAGGATCCAATGTTTTTCTAGAAACCCTGCTATCGGCTTCTAGAAGGTTTTTAAAAGTACAGTTAGTATTCATGAGAACACACATTTCTGCACTCCCCAAGGAAGCAGAATTCTGATAAACGTTTTGTCTTGGATACTGACTACTCCCACTTGTTGCTATGCACATTATTATGACGTGATCGTGCAGAAAGGTGCTTGTAACTAGAGTGGTGCGATCGAAGGACATCACCTTATTAAAAACAATTGAGTTTCACATAGATTGATGACACTACAATATACTGGCCATGTACTTACCCTCTGACATCAAACCACTTAGCAGAATGAGTCGCAGGATTTGACATATAACCCAAGCCAAATTATACTATCAACTGTACAATTGGCTGAGTGACATTTCCCTATGTCGTTTCATCATATTATACACATACTCTACAAAGGGATATCATTTTATTAAAAAGATGGACTTGCGCATGGATCAGTGACACCTCTTGTCATACACCTTTCCATATATTTTACCACCTGACGCCAAAAATGAGCAGAATGAGTCCTAGGATTTGACCTATAACCCAAGTCAAATTACAACTTTATTAATTTTATCATCGGGTGAGGGGTGACAGTTTTCCAAGCCATCTTACACATACACTTTGTACCAGTAACGACGTGGACCAACTAAAAGATAACGTCATCTTGGGTTGTGTGGGTACAATGACCAGTTGGTCGGCTAAGGTCTACACAGGTGGGGGTGCACACTGTTCTTTATTGCAAAGAGTGCTGAGGGGATAGATGTATGTATAAATAAATATATATGTTTGTGGAAAGCGCATTCGCACAGGCCTAAAGATAGATTGGGAAACATTTATACATCTTTTACAAAGTTGACTCATAGTTTTAAACTTAAAATCCCAAACAAATCTATACAAAGCTTGTGAATGGTAATTGAATAAAGTGGCACAAAAATGCACCTTAAAGCGCATTGTTTTGCCTGCAAAATCTCCTGGTCTATGCCACAGTAACCTGGAGGGTCTGGTCAAGAAACCCTAGGCCTCGCTCCTCCATGAGCATGTGACGTGCTTTTCCGTACTTTCATCGAGTAGGCTGGATGGATAACTTTTATTTATTTATGCAGTGTTTTTATTGCCCGCGCCAGGCCCTGGGTGCTGTAGAGAAGAAGCGCATGCAGTGTACTGAAAAGAGGCCCAGTTGAAAGTACTTTTCAAGCACAAGCCTTTATAATTTGAAAGATGTCTCATTTTCTACACAAGGGAGTCTCTTAAATTAAATAAAGTTTACCCTATTTATAACATGTCTCTACTACCCTCTTCTACATCTCTACTACCCTTCTTCTATCCCTCTACTACCCCTCTTCTACCCATCTTCTACCCCTCTACTCCTTTACTACCCCCTCTACCCCCTACCACTCTACTACCCCTCCTCTACCCCTCTACTATCCCTCTAACCCTCTTTCTAGCCCTCTTCTACCCTTACACCCCTATACCCATCTACTACCCCTCTACCCCTTTACTACCCCTCTACCCCTCTACTACCCCTCTAGCCCTGTACTAACCCTCTAGCCCTCTACCCCTCCACTACCCCTCTTCTACCCCTCTACTGTCCCTCTACCCCTCTACCCTTCTAACCCTCTTCTACCCCTCTACTACCCCTCTACCCTTCTACCCCTCTTCAACCCCTCTACTATCCCTCAACCCCTCTACCACTCACCTACCCCTCTACTACATCTCTACTACCCTTCTACCCCTCTACTACCCCTCTACTACCCATCTACTATCCATCTTCTACCCCTCTACTCCTTTACTACCACTCTACTACCCCTCCTCTATCCCTCTACTATACCTCTATCCCTCTTCTACTCTTCTACCCCATACCCATCTACTACCCCTCTAACCGTTTACTACCCCTCTATTACACCTTTATCCCTGTACCACCCCTCTATCCCTCTACCCCTCTACTACCCCTATTCTACCCCTCTACTTTACCTCTACCCCTCTACCCTATATCCTTCTTCTACCCCTCTACTACCCCTCTACCCTTCTACCCCTCAACCCCTCTACTCTTCTACCACTCGCCTACCCCTCTACTACCCTTCTACACCTCTTCTACCCCTCTACTACCCCTCTACTAACCCTCTTCTACCCCTCTACCCATTTACTGCCCCTTTACCCCTCTACTACCCCTCTACCCCTCTACCCTATATCCTTCTTCTACCCCTCTACTACCCCTCTACCCCTTTTCTACTATTCGACCCCTCTACCCATCTACTACCCCTCTACCCCTCTACTACTCCAAATATCAACCACTATATAGGACTGTTCATACATAGTGTTTCAAAAGTTGTAGCTTTTAAACTATTTACTGTTACTAGTCTGTATTAGTAATTTCTCGCACAAAAATGTATTTTTTAAGCACAAGCCTTTAAAATTAGAAAAGCTGTCAAAATTTATTCACAAAAGAAGTCTATTAAATTAAATAAAGTTTAGCCTATTTATAACATGTCTCTACTACCCCTCTACTACCCTCTTTTACATCTCTACTACCCTTCTTCTATCCCTCTACTACCCCTCTACTACCACTCTTCTACCCTCTCTACTACCCTCTACTACCCCTCTACTACCCCACTTCTACCCATCTTCTACCCCTCTACTCCTTTACTACCCCTCTACCACTCTACCACTCTACTACCCCTCCTCTACCATCCCTCTACCCCTCTTCTACACTTCTACCCCTTTACCCATCTACTACCCCTCTACCTCTTTACTACCCCTCTACCCCTCTACCCCTGTACTAACCCTCTATCCCTCTACTACCCCTCTTCTACCCCTCTACCCTTCTACCCTCTTCTACCCCTCTACTACCTCTCTACCCCAACCATATAATTACATAACACATAATAACAAAATAATAAATGCAACATACATCCCACATAATACCACTCACTGCAACAAAATTACTTCTAAATAAACACTTAAGGTCCCAAAAGCGAGACCTATTGGCTATGCCAATGCTTGTTCTTGTGAAGCAAGCATAACTGTTATGAAAACCAGGTATTTTACCCATACAACATGAGGGTGAATCTCTATGTGGAAAATCAATACTTTTGCAATGTCTTTCCTTGAGAGATTCACAACTTGGCCATCTGTTCACAAGAATAAATGATTTCTTGTATCTTCCCTTGCACAGGCCATTGCCCAGTGCTTATAAATTGTATGAAAAATGTTGCTGGGACAGTGGACACGAGATATATCTGGTTTCATAGTTCCTAATAGACATTTCTGCTTGAACCAACCTTCCTGTAAAACTAAGGAGGTATGCGGATGGGGTGGGCGTGATGCCCCCTTCCTTTTGCCGTAATAGGTACAGAGGAACCCCATCCCCCCGGGTACCAAACACCATACAAAAGGGAAGGGGGGCCATGTGGCCCCCCTCACTAAGCCTTCTTGTGCCCTGGGGCACAGACAATAAAAAAGGGGAAGGGGGTTGCATGGACCCTCTCCTTTTTTTTTTTTTTTTTTTAAACATGTATTTAAGATTTTTGTCATAACATGTAACGGTACAGTTCGAGCATAGTTACAGTGAGTCTCATCATATCATTGGCAGTCTCTTGTATCTAATATCTTAGCTACAATACATTTGTTGGAACAATAGACATAGACATACAATTCACATTCGAATAGAGTAGAACAGGCATCAGAGGCGCGACATACACAGTAGGCGTGTACACTCCCTAGTATTGTCCGAAAAGTAAGCAACATAACTTGACGCCATTTCCCCAGTTTGAGCAATGTCTCTTGGCGTTGAGCAGACCTGTGAAAAGAAAAGAGTAGCATATACGCCGCATTTCTTTAAGAGTGGTCATTGGGTATCTCCTGGTATTACGCATGGATCATTAGATAGTAGGTATCCTTTAAGAGGCCCCCATATGTCCCTAGGTGTGGATGTGCGAGGTAATAATTCGGCATAAATGCTTGTCTGTTCCTGACAATATATTAAGTCAGCTATCCATCGCTTGAATTTCGGAGCTCGTCCCCTACCCCACCTACAGGCCACCTGGCGTTTAGCTAATAATAGCGATATTGCGAGAAATTGCCTATGTGTTTTGGGTATCTGTTCTGTGTACCCTAGTACTGCAAGTAGCGGGTTTCTCTCCAGGATACTATCCGTCATTTGTTCGAGTGCTGTGATTACTTGTTCCCAGAACTCCCGCACCGGTGGGCATTGCCAGGCCAAATGTAAGAATCCAGCTCCCGGCTGTCTACAGCGTTCGCATCTATCATTGTCTGCAAGATTAAATTTATGCTTCTTCACTGGCGTATAATATAAGCGTTGCAAGAATCTATAGTGTATCACCCGTAGCCTACAACTAGCCGATATTTGTGCAGTTTGGAGGCAGCAGTAGTGCCATTGACCATCAGTCATTTCTTGTCCCAGCTCCTCCCCCAGTGTATACGGGCTGGGCTACTGAGTGCTTCTCGGTGCGTTCGTATTGCGCTGTAGAGGCCTGACACTAGGTGTTTACCATCCGTGGATCCCAACATTTGGTGTAACGGGGTGAAAGTACTCGGCTCTTGTGGAAATGTTGGGATAATTGATCGCATCCCTTGTCTTAGTCGCACATATAGGAATCTGTCCAAGGGGTGCATTGTATTCCTGAAACATATGATCCATAGAGCGAAATGTCCCTGCATGGAAGAGATCTCCCCATGTACCAATATGTGCTCGTCTACTTAGGCCTTGAAACCCCCTCTCCTGCAGTAATGAAAGACCGGGATGATAGGACAACGGAAGTCGAGAGGAGTAAAGGAAGGGAGATGCCAGCAATGATGTCAGTCGGTTCCAGGCATCAACTGTACCAGTGACCGTGGTAGGTGATGTCGCGCGAGTGCTCGCAGGTCCATGTATCATGCCATTCAACGGCACAGGATCTGCCAACCATTCCTCCACAGCTACTTGTGGCATGTATCGTGGGGGATATATCCAATAGTAGGCGTAATGAGCCTGCGCGCTAAGGAAATATATCTCAAAATCTGGGATGTCAAACCCCCCCTGATGGTACGGCCTTGTTAATATGGACCACTTAAGTCTCGACTGTTTCTCCCCCCATAGCAATCTAATGAGTTTGGTGCGTAGCGTTTTAAAAAAATAAGACCCTGGATGATACGGTATATTCAAGAATAAATACAAAAATTGCAGGAGTATGACCATTTTTATAAGGGACGCTCGTCCCGCCAACGAGAGGGGTAGTGAGACCCAACGGGTCACGTTAGCGGCCAATCGCGTCATTGCCGTACCGTAATTCAATCTAATCGTCTCTTCTCTATCCTCGTTATTTGGATACCAAGGTATCGGAGGTCAGATTCACACCACTCCAGTGGAAAATCAAGCTGGAATTGGGATACTGTTGCCGTGAGAGGGAAAATTTGAGATTTTCCCAGTTGATTGTAACACCAGATAGTCTGCCAAACACTATAAATTCTCGAAGTATGGGGTTTAAATTTTGCTGCGGGTCTCTAATGTACAATGTTACGTCATCTGCGTACATGGAGATTAATATTTGGCGCAGACTACACCGAAATGCTTTTTCCTGATGATACTGGCGAAGCCGGGAGGCCAATGGTTCTATCGCAATGGCGAATAGGAGTGGGGACAGCGGGCAACCTTGTCGCGTACCTCTTGTTATTGTTATCGGGTGGGAAAGATGACCATTTATCAAGATTTTGGCAGTGGGGTGGTGATACAATAATTTAATCCAGGATATATAGGGGAGCGGAAATCCCATTCGCTGTAGCACCCCAAATAAATAATCCCACTCTACAGAGTCAAATGCCTTGGTGGCATCTAAAAACCGCGGTAAGTGGAAACTCTGGTGCTACCGTCTGCATCAAAGAGAACAGCGTACGGAGGTTATGGGAGGTGGCTCTGCCTGGGACAAATCCCGATTGATCGGGAAGTAAGAGTTTGTCCAGGAGGAGAGTCAATCGGTTGGCCAGAACTTTAGCCAATATTTTTGTATCGCAGTTCATTAGTGATAATGGGCGATAAGAGTCACAGGCCTGTGGGCATTTCCCAGGTGACGATTGCTTCCCGCATCGATGAAGGAAGCATTCCCACTTCCATAGATTCTTCGTATACTTCTTTCAGCACCGGCGCCATGATATCTATGTAACTCTTATAAAATTCAGCCGGCAATCCGTCTGAACCCGGTGCCTTCCCATTTTGCAACTGCATTATTGCTTCTCTAATTTCATCGATCTCGAATGGTAAGCATAGAAATTCTCTCTGTCCGTCGCTGAGCCATCCTAGCGCCACTTCTCCCATGAAACTGTCTAGTTCCACTGGTTCTTGTCTTTGAGTCGTGTATAGCGTCTTGTAGTGTGTTGTAAACGTATCTAGTATTTTGAGTGAGTCTCGGTGTACTACTGCCCCTGGACCCTGTATCTCCAACACTTGGGTATTAAATCTAGGGCGGCGAGTCAGTTCCGCTAGTGTTTTACCCGGCCTTTCCCCTTCCCTGTATTTGCGAGCCACCCAGTATCTTCCTTTAAATGTCATCTCCCTTGCCGCAGTTGTTTCATATTCAGACAGTTTTTCTCGAAACTCTGTGTGTATCTGTCCTACCCCCCCTCGTCCCATTTGTCTCTCCAGTCCCCGCATCTCCGTCTCCAGTCGCTGTAGCGTTCTACGGATATCCCTGAGGACCCCAAAGCTTTTAGATATGCAAAACCCTCGTACCGTTACCTTAAAGGCCTCCCATATTATTTCCACTGTGTCAACTGATCCTTTATTCCTGCTAAAGAAATCTTTAATTTCCTCATCTAATTCGGCGTGAAACACTATGTCTAATAATGCTGTAGGCTGTAGTCTCCAATTTAGTCTAGGCCTATCATAGCCAGGTGATGTGAGCGATAATTTTACTGGGCAGTGATCTGAAAACGTCCTGGCTAAGTGCACTACATTTTGTATGGCTGTCCCCAGTCCCTTGGAAAGTAAACAATAGTTGAGTCGCGCCCATGACCCTCTGTGTGCCGTGAAATGTGTTCCCTCGTGGGATTGTGGGTGGGTATATCGCCAACTGTCAATGAGCGCACCCTCTTCCATTATACCCTGCAATGCCTCTTGCGAGTTTGTGTAGTGGTGCATAGCTGCATTGGACCTGTCTTGTGTAGGATTTAGGGCAACATTAAAATCTCCCCCAGATTACGTGAGTGGATCCTATCGACGCTATTTTACCCCACAGATTAATAAAAAACTCAGGGCTATCTGTGTTGGGACCGTAGCAGGTTACAATCGTGACGGAGTCTCTGCCCAGCCGGCCCCATGCTATAACATATCTACCGTGTGGGTCCAAAATCGATCCTGCCAGTGCAAAATTGGTCTGCTTTTTAAAAAGAATAGCCGTTCCTCGTGCATATGAGGAGTAGGAAGAGAAGAGTCTACAGCTCGCCCATTTATTAGCGAATGCGTTCGGGGTATGTGGATTAATATGAGTTTCTTGTAACAGGGCCACTTGTATTTGTTGCCTATCCATGTATGCCAGGACCTGCTTTCTCTTCCTCTGATCCCCAAGGCCTCTGATATTCCATGACATTATCCGGATCGTTGACTTATCCTCCTGTATCATTATTCCATCCCTCCATATCTTGACTATTGAATTGCGTGTTACTGTTCTGTGATTGTCGCATATATGATGAGACCTGTGTTACAAATGCATACCATACATCTTCCTCACTGCCGCTCTGAACTCCCAGTCCCTCCACCCCACCCTCCCACTGAAGCATCCCAATTATGCCAGCTGTGAACATCCCTCCCCCACCCCATTAACCAATAGCATATCTGTTGTAACATGAATGTACATATTCCCCCTATTCGCCACTGAAAATAAAACAGTGGTGCACAACAATCAAACAAAGGGAGAATAAAGAAAAACAACCCCCCAAGTAACTAATTCCAATTCGTGGGGTATTCCCAATCAGGGGTTATACAGCTAAGTGGCCCACGATTACCTCTCACCAGTCCAGGTGTAGTGCGGTTTGGTCTTAGTCCCTGATCTGGTTTTGAGGGTGTCCAGCTGCATATTGTCTCTGTGTCCTCTCCAAAGCCTGTGTCATCTCTGAGGTCGGTTCCCTGCGTGCATGGTATCCTGGCCCAGTGTTCCAGGCCCGCTTATTTTATTGGCAGGTGATGTGAGCTGGGTCATTGTTTTATGCGTCTTTGGATCAGGTGTCATTCCCGTTCCGGCGTTCGTGCCCGTGGTGAATCCTCCGGCGTGGATGGTGCTTTCCTCTGTTGTTTAAGCTGCTTTAAAAAATCCTCCACTTGTTGAGGTTTCGTAAAAAATGTTTGAGTTCCCTGATGTGTAATGCGGAGCCGGGCGGGATATAGTAAGGCATAATCTATCTGGGCTTGCCTTAACTTCTGCTTAACTGCAAGGAATTTCCGTCGCTCTTCCTGTACATGCATCGTGAAGTCGGGGTACATGGTGAAGGGAATACCGTCATAGTGCAGTTGTTTTTTTTCCCTGGCCACTCGCAGAGCTACGTCTCTGTCCCTGTAATTTAATAGACGAGCAATTATAGGACGGCTGGTGCTCCCAGGGGGTGGGCGCGGCCCAAGAGATCGGTGAGCTCTTTCCACGATGAAATGAGGAGACAGTAAGTCCTTACCCACCACTGTGACCAATAACTTTTCTATGTATTCCTCCATCTTGCCCGTGTTGGTACTTTCCGGTATGCCCAAAACTCGTATGTTATTTCTACGACTTCGCGCTTCAATGTCCTCATTTTTAGCTGCTATGAGCTTGAGCAATTTATCCATCTGCGCCGTGGTTTTCTGTACTTGGGCCGTTGTATCCTCCACCTCGGAAATGCGCTGTTCGGCATCTGTAATACGTGTTTCGTGACCTTCTATCTTGTGGGCTATTGCGTCCATTCGTGTTGCCATCGTATCCATTTTGTCTGCTATGGTCGCGAACCCTTGTCGCATTTCCAGTAGAAGTGACTTCATGTCATCACCTGATGTCAAGCAGAAAAAGGCAAAAAAAGAGCAGAAAAGGCAAAACAGAGGACAGAAAAAAAGCAAGCAGAAGAGGGCAAAACAGAGGGCAGAAAAACGAGCAGAAAAGGTACAACAGAGGGCAGAAAAAATTACCAGAAAAACAGGACTAAAAATTTGCAGAAAACGGCTAAACGAGGGCAGAAAAACTAGCAGAAAAGGCAAAACAGAGCAGAAGAGGGCAAAAAAATGAGCAGTGAAGGTAAAACGGAAGGCAGAAAAATGAGCAGAAAAGGCAATACAAAGCAGAAGAGGGCAAAACGTAAGGCATAAAAATTAGCAGGAAAGGCAAAACAGGGCAGAAAAAGGAGCAGAAAAAGGCAAAATAGAAGGCAGAAAAACAAGCAGAAAATCCAAAACAGAGCAAGAAATGAGTAAAGGAGGCAGAAAGTGAGGACAGCAGATAGACAGGTAGCGGACTACGGGCAAGCTGGGCAGGAGAACCATCGCAGGAGGAACTGGCACGAGGACTTGCTTAATTTTTACAGAAATTAAACCTCAGCGGAAAACACTGACATAAATAAACATAGCAGGTGCCTCAATTGAAGATCCACTTCTGTAAAGGACAAATGATCCTGACCTCCTGAGCTTGACAAAGGCAAAACAAGTGTGTTTTCTCTGCAATTCCACATTGAAAGACGATTTGAAATGCTTTGTGGAGGTGAATGCATCGTTGATCTATTGGAGTACAATTTGTAGTGCCTGTGACAAGTGGGTCATTTGAGATGTCATGAGTAATGTCACTGACCATGTCATAAGTGATGTAATATGCGAGGTCATAAGCAGTGCATTGTGGGGGCGTAAGTTATAGTTGGCTCAGGTAACTAAACTGCTGAATTTCACTGGTTTTGTACAAGTGAAATCTGAGCCTAACTATGATGTCCTGTCACGATTTGCGGCTCGTCTGAGTGGCTGGTGCCCAGCTAGCTGAAGTGACTGGTTCCCATTGCATAAAAGCCCTCTACCAACCAGTGCACCATCACCTGTGTGAGTGTGTACATGTGTATCATACATGTTAGACAACTTGTTCATCGTTTCAGTGCATACGCTTTATTCAGTTGTGTATAGTTTGAGTGCACATGCGGTTTTCACTATATTGGTTTTACGTGCATTATGCTTGGTCTCAGTGTTCTGCTTAGGAGAACATCTTTGTATTAGTGCCCCTGGCAACACGTGCCGTAACTTGCAGGCACCGAAAACGCCTGTAGTCTTTGTTTTCTTTGTTGCCAGGGCACTTGCAGGTGTTTCTGAGATCTCGGGAGACCGTGGCAACTCTCAGCGGCCATCTTGGGTGTGGATTACTTACATAAACCACACCCAAACATCCAGAAGCCACTTTGCCTCAAGACTCTCAGTGAGGTAACACCTGCACTGTGGAAGAGCCCCGAAAACCCTCTGCTTACCTGTAGAGAGGTTGCCATCGTCCAATAACAGTCAGAGTCAACTCCATTCGGCCTTCCTGAACCTGTCCAGCAACTGCCAAAACATCCAGAATCGTCACCACTCCGCCTTCCTGAACCTGTAAGGGAAAAACAACCAAAATAAAAGGTACCCAATGCAAGCAAGTGCACGCAAAGCTTTTGTGAGTAGCGCAACTTACAAAGCATAACGCGACAGGCATGCCCTAGGCCTGCAAATCTACGCCTTGCTTCAATAACGCATTTTGATTGTACATTTATCATAAGTGAACTGACAACTTTGTGCTATGAACATTTGCCTTTGATGAACAGTTCTTTAGACAGTGCTCACGGAGCCTGGTAACAAGGGACATGTAAAGCTGTGGACCAATCCTTGCCACCTGTGGGTCAAGATGCCCCCAAGGCACGAGAAGTATGGAACATATGGTGTCACGATAACAATAATGCATGCTACATGATTAGATTATTGTGAAAACTATATGAGCAATATTCTTGGTATCAATACATGTGTTGTATCATTGTAGATTGTGCATTACCAAGTTAAGCCACCAGCGTCCCTCCAGAGACAAATCTGAACGGACAGTGTCCCAGGACCACACAACGGACGCCACAACAGACTTAGTTGTTCGCAGGTAGGTGGTGGACTAACCATTAACCACACCACAGGGAACACACCAGGGTGGGCGCATTAACAGTACCCATAGGGTCAAGTCATGGTCCTCTCTTCTTTTTAAGGTTCGACAACTATTCCCTCCGACGATGATGTCCGAACCAGGACCTTCTAGACTCTACCCAATCTCCCTTGTGGGAATTACCATCACAGGTAGAAAGGTACGGTATATGGAGCTGGGTCCCTAACATCTCTGCAAAGCAGGCAGAGCAAGCTGTTAGGTAAGCCCCACATTGTTGTAATCTGACACATCCCTTTAACTTTTGGCTTTTTCAGTATAATTAATATATATATATATCTCTCAAAGCAATACCCTTTCGGGCTTAGAATGCGTCATAAATTAAAAAACAAACTCTGCTAAAAAAATGAACACTTAAGGTGAGCAGTTTTAGGGTGTTGCAGAGTGCTCCATATGAAGGGGCTGTTTTGTCTTATATACTGGGTGCTCCTTTATGTCTGGACAAAACAACACCTCTTCGACGAGCTCTAATAAGGTCGAAACACGTGTCTGGGGTTGCTTTTAATCATTCTAGGTTGGCTTCAATGATATTTTACCAATCCAAAGATGTAATACTGTGCCTGGAATGGAAAAAGGCTTTTGTCATTTTTCAGCTCGGTGTGGATGGTACTAGCTAATCCTAGGCTTACAAACATCACTGATGACATCATCCATCACACTGCTGTTCAGTTGACCGCAAACCAGGAAATCCTTTGAAATATGTAAATAAGTAATGAATGGCACATAATCTTGTACATTATAACTTACATAAACATATGTGCTTATATAAAATAATTAAACTGTATAGACACTCCCGCTAGACACTCAAGCCCCATTAGGTGGCCAAGCCTCTACTCTACACATCCTTCGCAATGTGCTCACATTTTCACAGAGACCACTACCTACAGACAACCAAACCCCATTAGGTGTCCAAGCTCCTACTGCACATAGCCATCTACTTGTGGAAATGTTTCACAGAGACCCCACTCCCTCCAGACACTCTTAGGTGGGAAAGATCCTACTATGCGTAGGTTTTGCCCTGTGCACAGCTCTTCAAGGAGACTCCCTCCCTCCAGAAAACCAAGCCCCATTAGGCTGCCAAGTCGCTACTACACAGAGCCATCGCCCTGTGCACACTTTTTCACAGCCTAGTACCAACAGAATCTCAATCCCTGTTAGGCAGTGGAGGCTCTACTATGCACAGCTTTGCCCCATGGACAACCCTTCACAGAGACAATATTCTCCACACATGCTCCTTAAGGAGCCCCAGCATTGTGCAAAAGGTCATACTTATTAGCGATACATAAGCTATTGAAAATTTGCTCTAGATCTTGGTCACTAAGGATCAGAGTTATCATTGTATTCTGTTGCCCTTGCATCATGCATGGTGTCGTGAGGGCAACGCAACACCTACGTCAGATTGCTTTGCTTTGTAAATCTGGAGTAACGCAAGGCAGAACTAGTCACTGTCTTGCGTTATTCTGTCTTGATAAGGCGTTCCATGGGTGAAGTGTGGCTGTTCCCATGCATCACCCGATGGATTTTGGTGCATTCCCAGATTTACCAAGATTGGTAAACCTGGGAACGTGTCAAAATGCTACGCCTTCCCAAGGGAGGCACAACAAGGAGCCATGTTGTTTACTCTAAGTGTCCTGCACTAAGGATTGATTTGTGCAGGAAGCTGACCCTTCCTGCACAAAAACAATCTTACAAGGCGCAAGGGTGCCTGCATTGGCACAAGGCAGCAGATTGTGGCCAGCGTAGGCAGAAAGCAGGAATGCACCATATATGTGTAAATAAATATAGCGCATTCCTGCCCTCTCCCTTTCACTCAGTGCAGAAAGTTGTCTTGCTGTGTTGCATTGTGTGAAAAATGTATAAGTCTGGCCCTAAATACCTTTCAGTGTCAGGAGCTTATAGCAAACTGTCGTGTTATTTCATGTCATCAGTGATGTCATCAATTATGTAATCATTGCTGTCATTGAACATGTTGTAGTGTCTTTGATATTATGCTTGCTAGGACCCTCGCGGTTCTTAGCGGACTCTAAACAGGATTTGCCTAGTCTGCTGGGAGGTGTTATAGTGTGGTTATGAAAGTTATGACGTAATGTGTGCAGAGTATGATCGTACGTTGAAGAATAAAAATGTCTGTTACAGAGCTCAGTGTGTGGCATGTTCATTTGCATGCTCCCAAGCTGGGGAAGACTCTACGAATCGCGACGAATAGGGGATATGTGCCACGAAGGAACAAGGCTGCTCTCCCTGAGAGTTTGCAAAGATACAGGAAACTGCTTGTGCGTGCTACGTGCGCCCCAAATCGATGCAAAGCAGTCTGCGGTTGGCGTATGAGTAAAAGCCCTGATCCAGCCCATACTCAGCCATCGAAGAAGTTGAAGGCCCTGCAGAGGAGCACATTCGCAAAGCCTGCCAGAACCCGCTGGTAAGGATGAAAGAAGACAGACTGCGCCACTCCATAATACAACACAGAGCCATCATCCATACGAAGCAAACACTAAAGGCAGTGAACACCAGATATAAAAACAGAAACTTACTTACCGCACAGGCGATTAAAGCACCACACGACCTCGAAAAGGACGTGACAACCCAGGCTCAGGCGTGAGGCCGATGCGTGCAGCAGTTGCAGGTGGCATCCTGTGCAATGAACGCTCACTCAACAGCATATACTTTCAATGGCCGTAGAAGGGAGTACGAAGTATACCGCAGCTACGTTCCTGAAGCTATGATGCGTGCAAAAATTACACATGAAGTGCAACAATGCTGATAGTTGGTCAGACGAGATGTACAGATGAGCTTGGGCAAATATCCAACCTGACGGGATAGGGAACCGACAAACACAGGTTATCCCTAGCAGCCTGCTGTCCTGTGAAGGGATTTCTGGGATTCTTGACAGAGCCTTTCTTAGCCATCCGCCTCGACCCCCTGCCTAGGTCTAAGGGACTTATTACGACTTTGGTGGTGTGGGAGCAGGCTGCCATGCCACTGCCCCACTCCCACATCGCCAAAGTCAACTGCTGCCCGCCTGCCAGATTACGAGTTTCCTCAGGGCCTGGCGGGCGGTGCTTTGACGGTCCTGCGGCGGTGCAGTTCTAAGGCCCATATGTGAGCCTTAGAACTGCGGCACTGAGGGAGCGCCAAAGTATGTTCCTGCATGGCATGGACTGTGCAGTCCAATCCGTGCAGGTACACGGGTGCATGCACACAGGGGGGCACAACATGTGCCCCCCTTAATGCACCTTCATGCACAGGGGCACCAGGGGGCCCTGTAGGGCCGCCTTACTTTCCTGACCGCCCTCACTTTTCATGGCGGGCTCACCGCCATGAAAATTGTGGAAGTCTGGAAAGTCGTAAAATGCTTGGCGGTGCCGCAGCTGCACTGCCAGCATATTGTTGCCCCAGACTGCCACGCCACCGATGAGGGGTCATGGATCCCCAGCGGTTGTGGCAGTCAAATGGCGGTCCGACCGCCAAAGTTGTAATACAGTGGTCAGGCCGCACCGCCACCGCTGCTCCACCGTGAGTTTGGCAGTCCACGGACCGCCAAACTCCTAATCAGGCCCTAAGTGTTCACTTTAGCAAGGGACTTAACGAGGTCCAAGAATTATACCAATCGAATGTTGAGCCTTGTATTTCTTGGATATACGACTTAATTAGTACAAAAGACTGCGTTTTGGAGCATCTTCAGCTGCTGAGATATTTCAGGATGTTATTCGCCGAGTAATTCAACCTGTTACACAGACTTTAAATTACAATGATCACATACTGGTTTTTGGGACAACACAAAAGGAGCTAACAAGGCTCTTACACAAGTGTGCCAGTTACTTGCTGATGCAGGTCTCACTCTGAATGCAACAAAGTGTGAGTTTCACAAAACCAAACTAAAATTCTTTGAGTACATATTCTCCGATGGTAGAATGACTCCTGACCCGGGAAAGATGCAAGGACTGTCATCTACTTGCCCCCCACAAGATGCAACAATGCTGCAATCCTTCTTAGACATGGATAATTATTGCTCAAGGTACATTCATGACTTTGCTACATACAGTGAGTGCCCCATTGAGAGACTTAACAAAATGGAATGCCCCATTCCAGAGGTCTCCTAAATGCAACCAAAGTTTCAGAGAAATGAAAAAATGCAATTGAGAATGCAACTGAAATGGTCTCTTTTGCCCCAAGTTACATACTGAGATCACAGTGGATGCGAGCCAGGTGGGGCTGGGAGCAATCCTTGCTCAACACAATGGACATCCGAATGCCCAGAGACACATTGTGGCCTATACCAGTAGAAGCTAATCTGAAACAGAATGTGCTACTCTCAGCTGGAGAATGAGAGTCTGGCTGCAGTGTGGGACAGAGAACATTTTCATGTGTTTTTATGTCGGAAGTGTTTCACTATCATCACAGACTACCAGGCGTTGCTCACTATCTTTGAAAACCCAAAAGCTAAGATGCTCCCTCGCATCAAGAGGTGGGGGTTGCGACTGCAAGAGTTTGACTATGTGATTGTACACACGCTGGGGAAAGACCAAATCCATGCAGATTACATTTAATGAGTGTCTCTACCTCGCCACAGTTCGACATCCAAAGAGATTGAACTGTATCTCAACCGCATTTTGAGGTCCAGCATGCCAGCAGCTCTATCCATTGAATAGATTATTGCTGCTACCCACGCAGATGAAGACATGCTGCTCATCCTCAAAGACCTCATTAAAATACAATCTTGGAAAAAAAGTATTCAACCCTTTGCAGATGATCTTGAATTTCAAAAATTCAAACATGTACAGGATGAGCTATCCTTCACTCGAGAGGGTATCATATTGAGGGGCTCGAGAATTGTCATACCTGAGAGCCTGAGACAGCAAGTCATTTGGCTAGCCCATGAAGAACATCGTGGCATTGTAGCCACCAAAAGAGCCCCAAGAGACAGAGTGTGGTTCCCTCGCCTAGATGGACGAGTTGAGAAGGAGCTGAAAGCGTGCCACCTTTGTAATTGTTAATTCCCCTAAGGGATGCAGCATCCAATGTCTGACCTTCCTCTGCATGCCTAGTAGAGAGTTGCAGTTGATTTCTTTGGGCCTCTAGGAAATGGACATCATCTCATGGTAGTCATTGATGAATATTCGTGTTTTCCTTTGGTGGAAGACTTATCAACTCATGACAAAATCATTGAGCGGCTTGATGACATCTTTGCAGCGTGGGGCATCCCCGCTATTCTCAAATCTGATAATAGCAAAAGAATTCAAAGAGTTTCTTGTTCGACTCAATGTCAAGCATCAAAAGATTACAAATCTCTAGCCCCTAGCCAACGGTGTTGTTGAACGATTTATGGGCACCCTCAAGAGGATAATTCAACAAGCATCGATGAATGCAATCGATCTAAACCAAGCCATGTGCCAAGCCCTTCATGCCTATTGATCAACTCCTCACTCCACAACTGTTGAGAGTCCTGCCACATCGCTATTTAGCAGCGCCATCGAAACCAAACTACAACAATGGACATCAGACCGACCGATGAATGACAATAAGGTTTGTATCACTGATTCTTTTCAAAAGTGCAAAATGAAAACATACGCTGATCAGACCAGGAAACAGTCTTCGATAAAGGGGACTGGGTACTGGTCAAACAAAAACGGAAGTGGAAAACGGACACTCTATTTGCTGTCGACCCTTTGAGGATTGTCACGTGCAAAGGACACATGGTAACAGCATATATCCCCAGAAAGTCCTTCACTGGGGACTTGTCACATTTTAAATACCTACCTCAATATTCGTCAGCTCCTAAGATTATGAGCACGGCGACACCGCCTGAATGTCAAGATCAAACATCTGAGCATATGTCATTGGTGCCTAATCAACCGATCTGGTTGACCAGTGCGAGCACCTCAGCGACTCATTGAGGAAATATGATGCCTTTTTTGGCTGTACTTTTTATTTAACAAAGGGGGAGATGTAGTGTCTGTGACAGTATGCACGCTAGGTGGACTCTAAACAGGAATTACGTTGTCTGTTTGGAGGTGTTAAGGTGTGGTTATGAAAGTTATGACGCAATGCGTGCAGAGTGTGATCGTCTGTTACAGAGCTACGTGTGTGCATTTGAATGCACCCGGGCTGGGGAAGATGCTACACATGTCTTGAATGATTAAATATATCAGGTCATAAGCAGTGCATGGCGGGGCCACAAATTATAGTTCGTTCAGTAAACCATTACTGGTGAATTTCAGTGGTTTTTGAGTTAAAAATGATATTTTTGGATTGACATTTTCACCTGTGTGTGTGTGTCTGTTTGTGTGTATATATATATATATATATATATATATATATATATATATATATATATATATATATATATATTCACCGAAAAACCATAGGTTTTAGGGACAGTTATAGTTAGTTGGACATTGCACTCGTACAAAACCCGTGAAATTCTCCCGTTATAGTTAGTTCAGCTAACTATAACTCGCGCCCCGCAATTCACTGCTGGTGACGTCACATATTACATCACTCATGACATGGTCAGTGACATCACTGATGACATCACTGATGACATCTCAAATGACATCACTGATGACATCATCTAGTGACTGTGTTTCTGTAAAGTTTAAATATTTTTAATGTATATAGGGAAAGGCGTATTGAAGAATGAGTGGGTGTATAAGTGTCTGTATGGATGATTTAGTAGGTGCGTGACTAACTGTATAAGTGAGTGATTAAACGTATCTTACTGAATGCATGGGTTAGTGACTAAACTGGGTGAATGTCTGTATCCGTCTGTCTGTTGCTGTGTAAGTGGCTGCATGGGTTTGTGAATAACTACATGAGTGTCTACATGAGTTATTGATTCGTTGTCTGAGTATCTGTATGGGTGCCTGAGTGTTTGTGTGGGTGGGGTGTGTGCGACTCTGTACATAGATGTGTGAGTGGGTGATTCACTGGGTGCATGATTTGAAGAGTGCGTCTGTGATGGACTGCTTGGGTGGGTGAGTGTGTGTATGGGTGTGTTAGTGAGTGAATGTATATCTCAGTGGTACATGTGCGAGTAACTATATATATAAAAGGCAGTATATATGTGTGTTAGAGTATTTAAAAGGCAATAAGTGAGAGTGTGTGATTGTGAGAGTGGCTGTATGGATGCGTGTGTGCTTGTATCAGTTATTGTATAAGAGCGTAAGAATGTGCTAGTATTTGTATGACTAAGTGAGCTGGTGTGTGTATAACTCTATAGGTGAGTAAATGGGTGTGTGATTAATTTTTTGCATGACTGACTAGGTGTGTGAGTACCTCTATGGGTGAGTGGCGGTGTGTGAGTGTTTATATAGGTGTATGAGTGCATATGATAGTCCTGTACTGAGTGACTGTAAGTATGAGTGACTGCACGGGTGAGTGAGTAGATGTGTGTGTGTAGACCTAAGAATCAGTGAGTGGGTATATAGTTATTGGTATTGGAGTGTGTATGGTTTTGCGAATGGCAGTCTGTAAATAAGAGTGGGTGTATCAAAAGTTATATTAGGGTGTGAGAAGATGCATGAAATTATCACATGGATGATGTCATCAGTGATGTCATTTGAGATGTCATCAGTGATGTCATCAGTGATGTCACTGACCATGTCATGAGTGATGTAATATGTGACGTCATCAGCAGTGAATTGCGGGGGCGCGAGTTATAGTTAGCTGAACTAACTATAACGGGGGAATTTCACGGGTTTTGTACGAGTGCAATGTCCAACTAACTATAACTGTCCCTAAAACCTATGGTTTTTTCAGGGAATTTCAAAGGTTTTTTAAATGCTAATTTCTAACTATAACGTGCCTGAAACCTATGGTTTTTTCAGTGAATTTGTAAGGTTTTTTAAATGCTAATTTCTAACTATAACGTGCCTGAAACCTATGGTTTTTTTCAGTGAATTTCAAAGGTTTTGTAAATGACAATTTTTTAATTGTATTAATTGTTATATTTATTTTTTTGATACTGATTTACAACATTTTTTTCAACTATTTATTTTTAGATATTTTATTTTTTAAATTACATTGTAATTACATTATACATTACATTACAAAATATACTTTCTCAGAATGAATTACTTTAGTTTAAATACTTTGCAAATAGGCAATAGACTTTTAAGTACAGTAGTTACAGTTGTTGCAATGGGCAACACAATTTCAAACACAATGCAACATTGAGCTCAATGTGAATTTCTAGTTAAATGCAATTAGTTACTTTATGGATTACTTTTCTAACCACAGGACTGGATCCTAGATTCAGTCCTGGGACATCTCCTGTAAACAGTTGAGTAAAAGCGTTTTGGTTACAGTACTGATTTTTAAGGAATATTATTGTATTTTAAAAGTTGACACTTAGAAACTTTTTCACATAGAATCACCAATGTTATCCTATGGCCGGAAATTCACTTAGAAGGTAAGTAGTGTTATCGTTATTTTTTCTTACTCAGTGGTGGATCCTGGATCCAGCACTGGTGCATCTCCTGTAAACAGTTGAAAGAATGCGTTTAAGTCATACAGGCGATTTTTAAGGAATATTTGTAGTTTATGAAAATTGACACTTTGAAACTTTTCTGCTGAAAACCAGACAATGGATTCCTATGGAAGGAAATACAAGTTACTGGTAAGTACGGTTAGAATTACTTTTCAGGGTCAGTGCTGGGCTAAAAGATGCAGCACTGGGTTCTCTCCTGATAACAGGTGAGTAAATCGGAATTCGTAGTTCGGATGATTTTAGAGGCATATTATAAAGTTCCAAAACTCCACACTTAGAAGAATTTCCAAGTGAAACCAGTCAATGTTAGCCTATGGAAGGAAATTCAAGTTACTGTTAAGTACGGTTAGAATTACTTTTCAGGGTCAGTGCTGGGCTAAAAGATGCAGCACTGAGGTTCTCTCCTGATAACAGGTGAGTAAATCGGAATTCGTATTTTGTCTGATTTTAGAGGAATATTTGTATGTTTCAAAATCGACACTTAGAAACTTTTTCAGCAAAAAGCAGGCAATGATATCCTATGGAAGGAAATTCAAGTTACTGGTAAGTACGGGTAAAATTACTTTTCAGGATCAGTACTGGGCTGAAAGATGCAGCACTGAGGTCTCTCCTGATAACAGGTGAGTAAATCGGAATTCGTATTTCGGTTGATTTTAGAGGAATATTATAAAGTTCCAAAACTCCACACTTAGAAGAATTTCCAAGTCAAAACCAGTCAATGTTAGCCTATGGAAGGAAATTCAAGTTACTGGTAAGTACGGTTAAAATTACTTTTCAGGACCAGTACTGGGCTGAAAGATGCAGCAATGAGGTCTCTCCTGATAACAGGTGAGTAAATCGGAATTCGTAGTTCGGCTGATTTTAGAGGAATATTTGCACAATGGTGAAGGAAGGGGTGGGGCCTAAGGTGACATGTCTGCAAACACGCCCTGTGGCGCGTTTTAAGTTGGACAATTAATTCCTCCTCAATCCCGAGGGTCCCTAGGGGCCAACTAGCCCAACAGGTACCTCCAGTATGCGCTAGGGGCTGCGTTGCAGAGAGGTGTTCAGAGGCCAAGCCCCTTTTACAACACTCTGCAACGCAGCTCCGTGGCGCTTACTGGAGGTACCTGGTGGGCTAGTTGGCCCCTAGGGACCCTCAGGATTGAAAAGGAATTTATTCCCCATCTTAAAACGCACCACGGGGCCTGTTTGCACACATGTCACCTGAAGGCCCGCCCCTCCCTTCACCACTGTGCAAACGCGCCCCGTGGCGCGTTTTAAGTTGGGGGATTAAGTCCCCTTGAATCCTGAGGGTCCCTGGAGTCCAACTAGCCCACCATATACCTCCAAAAGCGCCACAGAGCTGCGTTGCAGAGAGGTGTAAAAAGGGGCGTGGCCTCTGTACACGTCTCTGCAACGCAGCCCCTGGCGCATACTGGAGGTTCCTGGTGGGCTAGTTGGCCCTCAGGGACCCCCAGTATTCAAGGGGAATTCGTTCTCCTCTGCAAACGCGCCAGGGAGCGCGTTTGCAGAGTACTGCAGGGAGGGGGCGGGCCTCCGGCACGATGCCGGTCGTTTTTTTTTTCTATTTTTGTTTTAATGGGAGGGGGCTGCATGGCCCCCTTCCCTTGCCCACTTTTGGCCCCGGGGACCCCATCCCCCGGGGCCTGAGCATTTTATTTATTTTTTAAATTAAAAAAAAAAACGGGAAGGGAGCCGCGTGGCCCCCCTTCCCTGGGCCTGTATTGGCCCCGGAGACCCCATCCCCCGGGGCATGGCCTCGATTTTTTTATTTTTTTTCTTTGGAGGGGGGCTGCGTGGCCCCCCTCCTCAGGCCATTTAAGGCCCCGGGGACCCCATCCCCCGGGGCCGGCCTTGCACTTTTTTTTTCTTTTTTTTTTTTTAAATTTTGGGAGGGGGGCTGCGTGGCCCCCTCCCTGGCCACTTATGGCCCCGGGGACCCCATCCCCCGGGGCCTGGCCTCTCGCTGGGGACTGGGGGTCCCCAAACCCCCACAGTCCCGCCGGTTCCCCGTGTCCTATGGGAGCCGGCATTGCTTTTCCACATGGGGAGCAGCTAACATGCTGCTCCCCGTGTGGAAAGCAATCAGCTTTGGATATTGAAGCGAGAGCAGGTTTCCTGCTCTCTCTTCCAATATCCAAAGCAAGTTTGCAATGACAGGACGGGAGCCGCTAGGCTCCCGTCCTGTCATTGCAAACAGCAGTGTCCCGGGGTAGGCACCCCGGGACACTGCAGGAGCCGGCCCTGGGGGTGGCGGTCCCCAGGGCCATCACTGGCTCCAGGAGGGGGGCCGCGCGGCCCCCTCCCCACATTTTCAAAGCCCCGGGAGGTGGTGGTCCCCGGGCTTCGGGGGTCCAAAACGGACCCCCATTTTTAATTTTTAGTGCCCCGGGAGGTGGCGGTCCTCGGGCGTGTGGGGGCTGCCAGCCCACACAGGTTAAAAAAATTAAAACAGAAGCCCCGGGAGGTGGCGGTCCTCGGGCAGCGGGAGGGCAAAGAGCCCTCCCGCACCATTTTTTGTTAAAGCCCCGGGGGTGGCGGTCCTCGGGCTTGGGGGCCCTTAGAGGCCCCCATACATAAATTTAACCCCCCACCATGCCCCCGGGACTTGGCCCACCCGGGGCAAATTAACATCGAAGCGCGGAGACCGCGCTCGATTTTTCCGGCAGGATCCGCGCATCCTGCCGATTTGAAAAAAAATAAAAAATGCTTTTTGCCCAGGGGGTCCTTGTGGGACCCCTGAGCAGGCCTAGGGGTTAGGGTGTTTCTACCCTGCTCCCTTTGTGCGCTTTGCGCACTTGTTTCTGTCCCTCGGTTCTACCGAGGGACAAAATGGCTGCCAACACTTCCTGAATCGGAATGTTGACAGCCAGCTGACAGCCAATTAGCATGCAGCTCGTGATCAGGACGGTGCGCGCAGGGTGCGCTGAGGGTACGCGGACCCTACTCGGCCATAGATATATATGTGACTTTACTTGTGAATTTCTCAGGAACTACTGAACGGATTTACACCATTTAAGCCAAAGGCACCAGTCTGAACCAAGGGCTACCTCTTTGCCAAATTTGGTGTAATTCCGTTCAGCAGTTCGGGATGTAGCTGCAACTAAATGTTCCTATGGAAAAATGAATGGGGAAAACGCGTTTTGGGACCCCCCTTTTTTCTCGGCCCCCGCTTGACGAATCAACCCGAGACTTTCAGGGTAGGAGCGGAGCGGAGTGCCCAACAAGTTGGAAACTTTCGCGAAGATTCGTCAACCGGCGCCAACGTTATTTCAAATAGAATGTCGCGGATTTCCTATGGATAATAGGTCCTAACTATAACTATCTACTGGCGACCGCCAGTAGATAATATATATATATATATATATAAATATTTAAAGAAAATTACCCATACACTGTGTAAATGCCCAAAATCCATGCTCCTTTTCTTTGCTGATAATCTTAGTTTGTAATCATCACAAACACAAAACTATTTTATTTAGCAACATCTCAAGGTCATTTTAGAAGCTCTCGAAAAACAAAAACAATTCTTTCGGATTCACAGCGTCAAAAGGTGACATCCTCCGACAAGTTTCCGTGTGGATTAAAGGGTGTAAATCTCTTTAGCTGGAAAAACCTCGCAGCAGTTTAGAGGGAATATAATAATTGGCTCCGAATCGCAGTGAATCTGTGCTAATGCATGTCTTTAGGATTCTGCTTCTAAATCGTCTCAGATTACTTAGTTACTCTTTAGTAAGCCTAGATATTCAGTCAAATAATAATGGCACCTCGTTTCTGAAAGAGCCATCTTCTCTAAATGTACATATACCCCAGTCAGAGTGCGCCTCAATAATATGCATTTCTTTATTTTCCTTATTACCCTTCTCGATCCACTTGCAGTCTCTTTCTCCCCCTCTAAGCAACACAGATCTTATAAACATTAGTCAACAGTTCAGCGGCCATTTCGTCAAATGGCTCGCGCGGGCTTATTATTGAAATAACCCCGCAATCCAAAAACACTAATTCGGCAAAAGATTATCGGCACTGTAGACATTCGGCGCGAGGTAATCAAGTGCAAAGCACTTTGCAGCCCGTCATGGCGCGAGATGGATAGGTTATTGCATTTTATCTTTTTTCTTACGTTCAGAGGGGAAATGTGTAATAAGCGCCGTTTGACTTCGCAATGAAAATAAGCAACGAGTGTTTGTTGATTTCATTTGAAAATTGGCAGGAAGGATTCACGGTTTGGAAATGAGTCCACTTGAAAACCGTTTTAATGCAACCAAAATTGACATTCTGAAACGTCTCCTTGTAATATTACGAAGCTGAATGGCCAGAACGTTTGCTATCTATTTCTTCCACGTGTAGCTGTTGTATGAGTTTGCGGCACCACACCTTTCAACTCATTTTGAAGGTATTTGCAAGAGAAAGCAAACCCACCGTAGACGAAATCCTTAAATTGAACGTGTGGTGCTGGAAACATCGTTTCCAACTTTGGAGCGGAAGAGCTTCACCCCCCTTACGTGTCTCCCAAAGCCCCAGAGACTAAAAAACAATGGTAATCGATTACCATTTTATTTTTTATCGTCCCGTCCTGAAACGAGCGTCAGGACGGGGCGGGGCCTGCTGAGTAGGCAGGGAGGAGTGGTGGGCAAAAGGCTGCCTTTGCACTTGTTTAAAGTGAGCATGTGTCTTTTGCCGGCCTCTTGAGATGGCCAGCCACACATGCGCACTTTAAACCTCTCAACCCAGCTGTCTTAAGACAGCTAGGTCAGTAGTGGCCCGTGGAGGGAGTTCCGTGGGGCGATGAGGCGAGGCGGGGAGGGGCAGGGTGGGGGGTAGTAAACACCGGAATATGGATGAACGGAGGTAAGTAAACAACAAATAAATGGATGAACGGAGGTAAGTAAACACTAAATAAATAAAACGAATTTTGTTGCGCGCGCTGCATATTTTGCGATGCAGCGCGCGCAACGAAATTCGTTTTATTTATTTCATTGTTTACTTACCTCCGTTCATCCATATTCCGGTGTTTACTACCCCCCCGACTCGCCGCCCCACGGAACTCCCTCCACGGGCCACTACTGAGCTAGGTTGAGAGCAAGTGCAGGCATCCATTGCCCTCCGGAGCGCGGAGAGGCGCCGCTCCCACCAATCAAGGCTCAGCTCACATGCTGGTTAACAGCACGTGAGCAGGCCTGGATTGGTCTAGGGAGTTTGCTGGGTCATGCATTGCAGTAGAGAGGAGGAGGTCGGCAGGATCCGGTAAGTGCTTTTCTTTTTTTTTCTTTTGTTTCCCCCCCACCCTCAGTAGATGCCAACCGCCACTGCATGGTTTGACCTCTTTTTAGAGTGGCTGAGCAAGTTGTGCCACATGCCCTAATCTAAGCATGGGAAATGGTCCCAGACCACTCAGTTTGTTAGTAAATGCCTCCACCGCTTCCATCGCAAGATGATAGCAGTAAGACCGAGCCAAATGAGACGCCTCCCAGGAAAAGGGTATTGCGCCTCGAAGACACAAACACTCACATCTGACAGAAACGTAGAATTTTTTCCATGCAAATTGGAGAAGGTCGTTGCCCTGCAGAGAGACCCAGATAAAATGGCAGAGAAGGATGCAAATATCCACACTAAAGATTACTTAAAGGTCTGCCTAATGCAAATGAGCATAGACTAGGAAAAATCAATAAAAGAGGCCGTCACAGAACTTAAAAGTTTCAATTTCGCCAGAGGGAACCAACACTCAAGTGCTTGTGCCTGATGAATTGGAAAAAATCCTCAAGGAAATACCGAACCTGCGTCATCTTGGACAACAAGTTAACTGGCCCTTCTTGAAGGTCCAATTAATGGCAAACTTAAGGAAACGGTATGGTCATTACCGTTGGGCAGAATTCAACATCGTGAAAATTAACATTTGGTCACATTAGCTTTATCTGTTTCAAGCATTCCTGAACCCTTTTTCAAAGGTAGAGGCTCTGCTGAATTTGGTAATTAACTTTGAATGGGTGGAAGGTCGAGCCAGACTCAACTGGAAAATACGTATGGCCCCTACAAAAAGGGGGGTTTGGCTTGCCCAAACCTTATAAAGTATTTTTATGCCGCCCAACTCAAAATAAGTGTGGAATGATCCTCTATGGAGGCGTGAGCTGGCTACTCAAAGAAAGAAAGTGTGTGTGCCATACCGTCATGGACACATCTTGGCTCCAAAAAGCGGAGCGGTCCTGCAATTTATACAGTTCAGAAATTACTGATCCCCCCCTGCTGGTATAGGACTAAATAGGCCTAACTTGTTTTGTTTTTTTACTCATCCAACCCTATTCACGCCGATTAATATGAAACCAGCATTCTCCCCGGCTGTGGAAGGCGAGAAATTCAAAAACTGGAGAAGAGAAGAATGGCTTATGATCAGAGATATGTTTGACAATGGTCAGATGTAACAATTTGACAGCTGCAAGAAACCTGTTAAATTGACTGAACTCGACAGAATGCAAAATGAACAAATTAAGCACTGGGTCATGCACCACCTAATAAAGAAGCAGCGCACAAACAGACCACTGATCCCCTTTAAAAGGTCCTAGAAACATTTGGTTTGTGAAGGGCCTGATCTCAAACAATTATGGTCACTTCAATGATAGCAAAACATTGAAGAAATGGGACTATCAAACACGGTGGGAGCCAGATCTACCGAATTTAGCAAAAAGAGGTGAGAGAAAGAATGGCAAAACATATGAAAATGTTTAAAAAATATCCAGCACCGTACAGCTGAATACAAACGACTAATTTGCTAGTATCTAAGCTAATGTAAGTTTAAGAAAATATACCCACCAGTATTAGGTATATGTTTGAGATGTGGAGGGACCGAAGTACTTTCGCTCACATTGGATGGAAATGTGACGGGATTAAAACCTATTGGAAAGGAGTCCTCAGTGACAGTGAAGGGATCTTGGGAGAGCAACTAGCTAGAGATCCAGTCAAAATATTCTTGCACCTGTAGGCACAAGGAAGGAAGAGGAAGGGTGCCAAAACCCTGCTCCTCCACCTGATGGGCACAGCAAAAAGACTTGCTACAGTTTATTGAAAAAAGAGGTCTCAACAGAGCCACATTGGTTGACTGGCCTATGGCACACAATAGCAATAAAGAAACAGTAGTAGTGGTATAATGCTTTATTTCGGTGACAGTCCATCAAGCAATAACACAGATAAATACAAATATAAAATACATTAAAAAATATAAGAATAAAATCACACAATACATGAAGATAATACATTTCACACAGCCCTGCCTCATGGCTGGTAGCCACATGTAAGCCAAAAACCTTCTGGTCAAAAATGATCGAAATACAATGGTAAGCCCTGTCGAGATATAAACAACCACCCATTGTTACCTGTGTCTAAGTATCGTCAGGTACTATTTCATCTCTACATAAGAACTATCATAAAGGGAAGAAAATGTACACTTGAAAACGGTCATCAACCCTCAACCTACTTCCTTATTCCTAAAATACAGTATAATCTTGAACTATATTGAAGGCCCAACCATTTCCGAGTCCCACCCACAGCTAATAAAAATCTACTCAGGCAGAATATCATTAAACGGCTTGTGTATGATCTCATGAAGCAAAATGCTGGAAGGTAGTGATGGAACCTCAGGTTCCAACGGTAGTGTTTCAACCATTTTTCTCTGTGGCAAGAGTACAATGGACAACAATATAAAATGTGCAATATTTTCTACACACTCAGTGCAAAAGAGATACTTTTGTGTTAATATCAGTATTCTCCTTGCTCCATTTACAGATATAGCTGGTAAGTGCTAGAGTGGCAAACGTAAATTTGATAAAAAGGGTTTTGGCCCACTGCGGTGTAATCTCATCCAAAAAAATTCAAACAGTGGGATGGCTTTTATGTACAAAAATCTGCTAGTAAGGCTACCGCTATACCCATTCCAATGATGGTTAAGGTTTATATAACCCCAATAGGTTTTCTTTAAAAGAGCTTTCAAAGCAGAGTTCATAATTAAAGGATTAGTCCACAACTCCCTGAGCCCTAATTTAAAAAGCCACTGTGTTACATGCGCTAGCCACAGAGTGGCCACGTTCCTATCCAACTGAATAAGTTCACATGGGCCATCACGATGAGAATACAATTCTGGGGTTGACCAGATTCTAACCCAATATACCAGGGGTCTCAGGGTTGCAAGATCGCTGATAGTATTGAGAGCTAGATCAAAATATGGTAGAACGAGTGGTGTGGCCCTCAGTAGAGAAAAAAGAGATCTTATAAACTTGTTTATGCTTAACCGATAACGAATCTGAAAATGTAATTCCCCAGACCTTTGCCCCATAAAGAGCGGCTGACTGAACTGCAACCCTGTAGACTTCTACTGCAGGTGAAACTGCTCTCTGGTTTGACGGCCTATACATTCTCCCAATAGTGGCAGCCTTGTGCTCGATAAGTACCTTACTTTTCTCAATATGGGTATGCCATGAGCGGGAGCTTCTCATTCTTATGCCCAGATAATCAAAAGTTTCATCTCTTCAAGTACTGAGCCCCCCAATGTCAGGTTCCCCCTAAATGATCTATGAGGTCTGACAGTCATAAAATTCGTTTTTGTTACAATAATCTCAAGCCCTCTTTGGTTACAGAAATCCTGGAATTTATTTAATACATTCTGGATTTCAGGTGATGTCCTTGAAATAAGCAGCATATCATCTTCAAATAATAAACCGGGTATGGGAGTGCCACAGAGTTTAGGGGCATCATGGATACATTCCAGAATAAAGTCAAACGCATGGTTAATAAACAGTGAAAAAAAGGTTAGGGCCAAGAACGCATCCCTGCCGCACCCCACATATGACTTTTATCTTCTCAGTGAGCTCCTCTTCTGGTCCCCAACGGACTTGAGCAAAGTTGTCCTTGTGCAACCTCATCAAGATCCCTAGCAGATAAGACGGAGAACCCATTGACCTGAGAAAGTCCATAATTTAGTTCTAGGGACCAGATCAAAAGCAGCTCTCAGGTCAATAAAGGCTATATGTAAATGATCCTTTAGAATCCCAATGTACTTCCATAGGATCAAGGAAAATCTAAGAACTTGGTCCGCAGTTCCCACCTTGGTTCTAAACCCAGCCTGAAATGAGGAAAGGACATCATTATCTATAATCCACCCCTGACGTTTATCACGGACCTGGTGACAAATCACCTTCTGTAATATATCCATAAGGCTAATTGGCCTGTAATTACTAGGGTCTGATCTAACACTCTTTTTATAGATTGGAATAATCATGGCTCCGCTCCAAGAATCAGGTAAGGGAGCTCCGGCCATAATAGCATTTGACAAAATATTTATATATGGGGCCCAAATCCTGACCTCAGGATGATACAGATCACCCGGGATGCAGTCTAATCTGGGGGCTTTCCCAGGCTTCATGGACAGAATTGCTGCCTTTGTGTTTTTTAAGGCAAAGATATCACACCCCGGATCGGTGTATCACCGTTGCCCTTTGGGCCAGGGTTAATGTCATGAGTGCACCCCCCTAGATGTGACGTAAAATAGAGGTTTGCAAAATGTTGTACCCAGGTCTGGTGTTGTATATGGTGGACTGTTGTAGTATGAGCTTTAAAACTGCTGTGGGCAATTATATGCCAGAAAGAAAAAACAAAATTCCTCTTAGAAGTCACCAACAGATCTTGCCAATTTTCTTCGTCCCATTCCTTTTTACTCACCTTTAGTACCTCTTTGTAAAGGCATCTAGCTTCGTGAATTAGTTTGGGGTTTAAGGTTCTAATAGCTGATAAGAAACAGGTTTTTGTGCGCCTACAATCCTTTGTAAACCATGGGGCTGCCTTAGTGGTGGATTGTTTTGTGCCACAGGAACCTACCTTGACCTGAAAAAGTCCTCCTATAGCACTGGACAGATGGCTGCGGATATTAAGGATAGGTATAACATGCAGATCGCAATCTATATAGGGCAAGAGGGCTGAATCAAAATGCTCATAGATTGAGGCAAGAAGCCTGGGATATGAGATAATGTTGGACCACTTAAGGACCATTTTGGAACTACCAATGGTAATGTCCCCCAGGAACCTTGTCTCTACCGAGGTAACTATCAACCCTTCTTTGAGAGTTAGGTGTAATGGATTATGATCACTCTCAGCTCTATCTACAACACCAAAATCCACCAGCCAGGGCCAGAGATCGAGGGAAAGGGTAATATAATCTATTCTACGCTTGGAAGTCCCTCTGTGAAATGTATACACCCTACCCATGTCAGAAACTGATCTGCCGTTGCACGCCCAAACCCTGTGAGAGATCGTAAACAGGGCTAACTGGGTAGCAACAGGAGAGCAAGATTTTAAAGGAGGAACATTAAGTTCCAGAATGGCCAAAGCTGCATCTTCTGGTTCAGTCACCCATGAAATATAATCCAGTGGCTCAAAGGCTGTATTAAAATCACCTCCTATAATGGCGTTCAGTTGATAAGGTAGAGACAATAAATGGCAGTCGAGGGTACTTAGAGCCAAGGATATACTTTTACTAAGCAAACTACGAACATATATATTATAGAGGTTAATAAGGAAGCCATTAGTGGCCCTTGTAGTTAATCCTAAAATGTCTGGCATCTCAATTGTTAGTCACTCAATGACCCACTCAAGGGAAACCTTTACCCATTTCATGAGGCCCCCTGTAGGGCGACTGGACGGGGAGGGAAGCGCATCCAAGGCGTATGTTACAAACCCTGATCTGTATGATGGTTCTAGGGTCCAGGTCTCTTGAAACAGACATAGATGAAAAGAATAAATGTAGGCTCCCCATAGTGGATCAACCAGCTTACTATGTATAATTGCGATGCTCCATGACGGAAGCTGCAACTGCACATCGATGATGCAATGTTCCTGTGGAGTATCTAATATAGGGTCTCCACCTCCCAAAGTGCTATATAATGATGCTACTGTCTAGAGTGGCAGTCCCCCAGCATCATCTACAATAGATTCGGGAGTGAGAGACCCGCTAGTGATGTCAGAAAACAATCAGCCAACCCCAGACAAGGGCTGCTCTCTCCTGTGGCCACCCCTTGCAACACCAGTGGAACAGCTGCAGTCATAATCATTGAAAAAAGCAAGCTGAATCCCTGTTCCTGATGTATGAATGTCACGGGCTTCTATTGCCAAAAGGACATCAAAGATTTCCCTGGAAACGACCTCTATCTAGGGCCGGCTCCTCCACTAGGGCGGAGGAGCGTCGTCCCACTGCTTTCTCGCTGTGCGATAAAGAAAAACATAAAATGGTAATAACTTTTGGTTATTACCATTTTATGTTTCTTTGCGCATTGCGGGCGGGTGGGCGGAGATGCCCGGGCAGGGCAGGAGTGGTTTGCCCACTCCTGAGTGCGCATAGACTATTTGGTCGGCCCTATCGGGCCGCCCAAACCAGTCATGCACACTCTGCACTCCTCCATGCAGGCTGCATTGCAGCCAACATGGAGAACATGCCATTCCCTACAGCCCCTGGCTGGGCGGCCTCCCGACCAATCACAATACTCCACTGGAGCGTTGTGATTGGCTTAGGGGAGGGGAGGGAGGCTGCCTACTTCCTGTTCCTGTCGGAGGCAGGAGAGCAGGAGCAGTGAAGACGCGGGACCCGGGCCGGCGAAAAGGTAGGTTTTAATATTTTTTTTTTTATTATTGACCCCCCTCCCCACGCGACCCCGCGCCCGCCCTCCCCCACCCGCGAGCCATGCCGGCCGCTACTGCCTCTGTCTCAATTGTATCATGCAGCTCTGAATCTAGCGATTTTCTTCGTTTATTCTGGATGTCCGACATGATGATCAGCTTGCATTTATAATTACTCCTTAGCCAGTATAGGACTTTATTAAGCAATGACTCTCTACTCTCGAATCAAACTTTGTACAGCTTAGGGACATTATTCAATTTAAAGTTGTAATTACCCTTACAGGGTCCGGCAATGGTAGATCTCCTATAGGTAGGACCCCACAAATCCCTATCCAACTAACCATGCCTTTCATGCCCTCTTTGTAGTACCCTAATGCACCCTGGGACAATAGTTTCACTAGTACCTGAACAATTTTGGGCATGTCTAGAGTCCAGTCTACAGCCTGTGTCACGCTGTTCATCCTGATGACTCTTATGTTGTAAGGGATAGGCAGCCTGTCATAGCCTTCCTGTGCCCATGCATTTCCTTGAAGTTTCTGTGATGGTTTGAGCAGGTGGCAGGGAAAAGCAAGTAGGCATAGACAGAAGCAGATTAGCAGCACAGGTCTGGAAGTTAGTGATTTGGTTAACCATGTCAGTCGCAGTTTTTAATTTTCTTTTTAGGGACTTTACCAGTTCCTTTAGGCCCACCACTTCATTACGCAGGGCAAGCACTATTTCATACAAATTGGATGTAGAGTCATGTGACCGAGTGATTATACTAGCCTCCTCCCCCCTACATTCTGAACCTGACAGACCTTCTAGATCCTTCCCAATCAAGGGCGAGAATCTATTGGAACAGATCACCACTGGTTCGAGAGGAAGAGATGGACAAACTGACCGAGAATTATTAATTCCCCCTGCTGCATCTGACTACAGGGGGGGAAACTGGGCTAAGAGGTGTCCTACTGGTGCTTATCCGTATCCTATCGGGTTTTTTGCCAAAGATACTCTGCAGTGTTAATTTAGCACTCTTCTTGGGACCACTGGTCTGAGTAGGTAAGGGCGGGTTCAAAATTGTATCAAACTCTTCTATTAAGTCATTAATTTGTTCAAGGGCGGTTACATCTTTGGTTTTCCTATCAATCAATCAATCAATCAGGGGTTTGTTAAAGCGCGACTACTCACCCGTAAGGGTCTCAAGGCGCTTGGGGTGGGTGCAGGTTCCATCCATCAAGGAGGGGGTCTGTCGAAGAGCCAGGTTTTGAGGTTTCTTGCGAAGATGGGGAGCGATGTTGTCTGTCTGAGGTGGAGCGGAAGGGCGTTCCATGCTTTGGCCGCGAGGAAGGAGAAGGAGCGGCCTCCCGATCTGGTCTTTCTGGTGCGGGGGACCACGGCGTAGGAGAGCTGGGCTGATCGTAGGGTCCTTTGGGGTGCGTGGAATTTGAGTCGGCTGTTCAGATATGCTGGTCCGGTGCCGTGGAGGGCCTTGTGTGCGTGGGTGAGCATCTTGAAGGTGATTCTCGCCTCGACAGGGAGCCAGTGGAGTGTGCGCAGGTGCTGGGAGATGTGGCAGTGTTTTGGCAGGTTGAGGACCAGTCTTGCAGCGGCGTTCTGGATGTTCTGTAGCTTGCGGGTGAGGTTTTTGTTTATTCCGGCGTAGAGTGCATTGCCGTAGTCGCAGTCTGCTGGTGACCAGGGCGTGAGTGACGGTCTTTCGGTGTTCGAGGGGATCCATTTGAAGGTCTTACGAAGGAGGCGGAGGGTGTGGAAGCAGGAAGACGAGACAGAGTTGATCTGGCGGTCCATTTTGAGCTCGGAGTCCAGGATGATTCCCAGGTTGCGTGCGTGGTCTGTGGGGGTTGGCGGGTTTCCGAGGGCGGGGGGCCACCAGGTGTCGCTCCAGGCATCGGGGTTTGGGCCCATGATGAGTACTTCTGTTTTGTTGGTGTTTAGTTGTAGGCAGCTGTTTTTCATCCATTTGGCGACGGCTTCCATGCCTTCTCGAAAGTTGCGTCTGGCGGTGTTGGGCTCGTTGGATAGGGAGAGGATGAGCTGGGTGTCGTCTGCGTATGACACGATGTTGAGTCCGTAGGTTCTGACGATGGGGGCGAGTGGAGCCATGTAGACGTTGAAGAGCGTCGGGCTGAGGGAGGAGCCCTGGGGGACTCCGCAGGTGGTAGGTGTGGGGTCCGAGAGGAAAGGGGGGAGTCTGACCCGCTGCGTCCTGCCGGAGAGGAAGGAGCGGATCCAGTCAAGGGCCTTGTCCTGGATTCCTGCGTCGTAGAGTCTGCGTATTAGGGTGGGGTGGGAGACTGTGTCGAACGCCGCTGATAGGTCGAGGAGGATGAGGGCTACTGTTTCTCCTTTGTCCAGTAGGGTGTGGATGTCGTCTGTTGCGGCGAGGAGGGCGGTTTCCGTACTGTGGTTTTTTCTGAAGCCGGATTGGGAGGAGTCGAGGATGTTGTGTTCTTCAATGAATGTGGCGAGTTGGCTGTTGATGGCTTTCTCGATGACTTTCGCTGGGAACGGGAGCAGGGAGATGGGTCTGTAGTTTTTGAGGTCGGTGGGGTCCGCTGAGGGTTTCTTTAGGAGGGGGTTGACCTCGGCGTGTTTCCAGTCGTCGGGGAACGAGGCGGTCGCCAGGGAGCGGTTGATGGTGTGGCGGAGCATGGGTGCGATGGTGTCGGCGGCTCTGTTGAAGATGTGGTGGGGGCAGGGGTCCGTGGGGGCCCCTGAGTGGATTGACTTCATTGTCTTCAGTGTGTCTTCGGTGGTGAGGGCTGTCCAGTCATCAATCGCTGGTTTCCGGGTGTCGGGGTGGTTGGTGAGGGTTCAGTGTGTTGGTTGTCTTCGTCGAAGTTGTCGTAGATGCTCTTGATTTTGTGGTGGAAAAGGTGCTGAGTTTGTCGCAGAGGTCTTGTGAGGGAGGGATGTCGGTAGACTCGCTAGTGGGTTGGGCGAACTCCTTGATGATGCTGAAGAGTTCCTTGCTGTTGTGCGCGTGGGTGGAGATTCTGTCTTCAATCGCTTTTTCCTCGTTTCTCTGATGAGGTGATGGTGGGCGTTGGTGGCGGCTCTGAAGTTGTCGTGGGCTTCTGTGGATTTGGTGTTCCTCCAGGCCTTTTCGAGGCGGCGGCATGTGCTTCTGGACTCTCGAAGTTCAGTGGTAAACCATCTGGCTTTCTTGGCGCGGGTATTGTTGTTTTTCTTGAGGGGGCTATGGTGTTGGTGCTGTCCGAGATCCATCTATGCAGGGTTCGGGCCATGGTGTTGGGGTCGTCGTTTTCCGCGATGGTTGGGGTGGAGTTGTTGAGTGAGGAGGTGAGCTGGTCGTCGGTGATTCTGGTCCAGTTTCTTCGTGGCAGCAGGTGCTGGTGTCTGTGGACACTAGCACATTTATTGGGTTTATTAGGGATGGTAGCAACGTCAGCGGCCTTCCGCTTCCCCATAATTAGAATAGGTAGGGGTAAGAAATAGGTTGTCACAACCATATTCTTGCCAAATTAAAACCTAAAGTAGACGCCCCGCTAATTTGAACCAAAATATCTCCACAGAACAAAACACTGGTTAAAATTGCAAATGTCTAAAATTATCAAAACAGCATCACACCACTAGGAACCTAACATTCTACCAACACTTAGGATGCCATCTAGGCTGGCTGTAGGATGCAAATCTCTGCCCCACCCCTCGCCTTGACGTTTCAAAGCTCAACCTCTGCTAAATAAAATACTTCTAACACTGGCTGTAATAAAAAAACAGCGCCAGAGAGAGTGGCCGAGCGATAATCCTGGCAACAGCAGACTTCGGAAGTGAAAAGAATAGTTTAAGCAATACTTTTAACAAACAGGATAATAGAAAATCCTTCACAGTCCCTCTCATACAACAGCGAGCAGGACCCCCCTGCGGCCAGCCACAACTTCTTCCCATGTAAGATATAACAGGACTCGCAGCTCTCCTCAAAAAACAAAGTGGGACACAATGTTTAAAAGTTGATTCCACCGACCTGCCAGTCAAGAATACCGATTAAGTAGTGAGGTACTACACCGTCCTGGATTACAAAAGTTATGGCAGGTAAGAGATCAAGGGGGTGGCCCATCCCAGTCTCCTCCAGATGTGGACGGGCCCGCCCATGGCCCGCACGCGTCCTGTGGGGAAAGTTTGGAGCGCTTACGGTGGCAGACCAGGAGATGGGGGAGCAAGGCAGGCTGGAGTATGGAGTCCCCTCTGCAGGCAGCCCAACAGCTGCAATGGTGGCGTCCCGTGCCGCGTGAAAGATCCAAGCGCTTTTTAGTATTTATGGTGGTAGAGCAGGAGATAGCATTGGCCCAGCCCATCCTGGAAGCAAGGCAGGCTGGAGTATGGAGTCCCCTCTCCAGGCAGCCCAACAGCAGCAATGGTGGCGAAACAGTGTTTAAGGCAGTGATTCCCAGTTTGAAAAGATGTGGTACCATTAATTAAACCTTATAACGCATAGCTTCAGTAATGAATAGCTAGAACCATGATTCATAGACTAAAATCAATATTAAGCAATTTAAAATCCAATCTAATGGTCAAGTCGGATTTTAAATTACTATTTTGAAAATGTCACTGTGGGATAATTTACAATAAAACACACAGGAAGTGCTTCAAAAGTGGATGGGAGCACCCCTGAAAACTTTTACCCTATTGGTTAGGGAGTGGCCTTTCCGCTACCCACAGGCGGGCACTGGGCATACAAGTGGCATGCTCAGTACACACTTCATAACATCTCTGTACCAGTGGAAGACAGAAGAAGCTCTGCATCTGCTGTTGATCCTGTGGAGAGAAACCCCAATGGCTGGACCCACTTCCAAATTGTACCCGTAACAGAAGAGTGGACTGAAAGTGCCAGTTGTCTAGTCTCCTGTCCAGCTCCAGGAACAAAAAAGCTGCAAGAAGCCCAAAGCTTTGCTGAGCCCAGCTGAGCAGTTCCAGCTTGATTTACCCTGGATCCTGTTGGTGGCTTCTGGGAGACTGAGTTCTTACCCCCAAGTGGTGGCCAAAATGTCCTGGACCCTTGACTGGTGTAAGAGTTTATTCTTTCACCCTTCAACATTGCAAGACTGAACACTTGGAAACTTTTTCTGAAATTTTTGCCAAAAAAAACGGAGGCTACCACTGGACCACTGCGAAGCCACAGCCACTGACATAGAACTGCCGGTAGGACTCAACTTGCTGGTTTGCCCAGCAGAGCGGATCCTGACTTCCAGAAAAGTCCAAAGAGAGAGGACTGTATCTGGACCAATGGCGAGCAGCACTACGAAGATGCCTTCCTAGGCCTCGACTTCAGACCTCACCTGCTTGGAGTTTTCCCACTGTCAATGTTGAGAGTCTCAAACTTCAGGCCAGAGCCAAGGTTCCCAAAGGGGTCCTGTGTTGCAGTCGCCCGCCGTCGACAAGCCCTTCTTCGGATCTAGCCTGCACCCCAACCAGCCGACGACCTCGTCGATGAAGACTTTTCTCCAGCAAAACCACTAAGTCAAAAGGTAAACTTTCTACTAGGCTGAACCTCGTCACTGTATCCGAGCTGTGCTCCATCACAGTCAGATTTAACTTTTGACTTTGACCCAGTCTAGTGCGACCAGATACCTGCGTTGGCTCTTTGTGCTCTTTGGCACAAGCGACATCTAAACATTTGAAAAACTTTATCTGATGTTCCCTACATTCAATTTTTGTCATCTTGGTGTCTATTAGTTCATTAAAACGTTCTTTATTTTCTTACATTGGAATGGGATTTTTACTGTATTGTGAGTTTTATTTTTTAAGAGTTTTGGTACTGATAAATGTTTTACACATTTCTCATAAGGTAATTAATTTCATCTCTGTGATACAGCTACCAAAGGTTTAGCTCCCATTTAATTTATTGAGACCTAACTGGGCTTAGTAAGGAATAGCGCCATTATTACTTGAAGAGGACTACCATCCACCTCAGCTAATAGTCCACTTTCTCACAGAATCAATATTATGTTTCATGCAACAGTGCGTTTGCAATAGTCAGCTTCAGTGTTGCGAAATCAGAATGATCTTCTCCATGCATTGACTTACGCACCATTTCATGTACAATGATTGAGGACGAGTGAGAAAGGATCTTTATTACTGGGCAGATGCGCTCTATGAATTCCATATTGAGGGTATGAGGGAGCAGTTTTACTCCTACCTTGCAGATCGCTGTGAAGGCCGTAAATAAGAGGTTGTACTTTGTTGGCACTCATTGAAGGCTTCTGAGAGAAATAGCGAGTGAGAAAAGAGTGAGTGAGGAAGACATAAAAGGGATAAATAAAGACAATGGCATTTGTTGCCACCAGATTATTCCATAATGTAGTCACCACCTTAAGGCACCCATGTATCAATTATAGGTATCTTATGCTGGCCGATCTGCAGATGTTGAGCCTCATTGAAGCCACTAGTTAACCCACTCTAAGTGCTTTAGGGGCCTAATTATAAATGCTTTGGTATTCCCCAACCTCCCCGGAGTTACCAATACCGGGGAGCCTGTAACTCTTGGCCGGGAGACTCACCAGCTAATATGAAGTGTACCCTTAGGATACCCTCAGAAATGAGGCAGTATCAGGGAAATTGGTAACGCCAACCTCGATCTCCCAGAAATTCCTAAATTATCTTTGTAGTCTCACTGGGAACTTTGTTCAGCTTTCAGTAGCTGAATTGTCCCAGTGAATAACTCCTGATCTGCAGAGGTACCATGGGTCTCCTAATCCTGATGGGGCAGTTAAAACAGATTGTTCGTCTCATTGGGGTTACTGGATCTCTCAGAATGAAGCTCTAAAATGCAACCAAATGAAAGATGCAAATATGCAAACAGGTATTAGCAGATGTAACGAGTCTGTCTTAAATTCTTATTGAATACCTGAAAGTCATGCATTGTGCCAAGTACGTATCTTAAATTAAAGACACTACTTTATGTATCAATAAAGCAATAATATGAATTCAGTAGCTCAGTGTGTAAACATGTAACCATCCTTGCTTTGCCTGCGCCCTTTCTAGATGATCAGTGACATCAGCGTTGGGCAATAGAAGCTAAAGCTGTCTGTAGCCAGAAGCAAAAAAGGGCCACCAGAGAGGCTTATACCTTGGGAAAGACACACTCATGTAATTTACACTGAAACCATGTTTGGCCATTAATGGAAATATGTTTTGGACCAAAAAGGCAAACATGTTCAGAATATGATAGTAAAGGCCACATGACACAGCAAAGCCTGCCAGATCATCACCACGTGAAAACCATTGGGCAACTCTGATGATTCTGTGCTGTGATCAAAGTGAAATGTTCCTTAAAATAAAACTTCCTTAAAAACTTATCATAACCCAAAATCAAGTTCTCCATAACCGTTACACTAGACTGATTCTCTGTTTTTCATGAAAGACATGCTTTTTCAACTCTTTCCTAAATTGGAGCAGCATTGAGGCAGTCGTAATGGATATAGGGATGTTGTTCCAGATCCTGGGCGCATAGATGAAAAAGGCCTACTACCTTGTTTTCTTTCTTTTTTACACGGGTTAGACTCCAGTCCGATGGTGTCCTGACTGCGGGTGTGTAGAGAACCACCAGAAATGGTGAGCTTGTCTTCAAGATAAGCCTAGGTACTGATCGTAATATCTTTGTAAATGATACAGCTTTTTGTTTAAGAAGGCACTGAAAATACTGAGTAAAATAACATAGCAACTGTCTTTGGAGGTTGTGCTGTGCAATAATGCTAAATTATATTTATAGATGTGCTAAATTATAATTATATGAATCCATATATTTTTCTTGCTTGGAAATCTTTCAAGTTGCTAGTTTTCTCGTTCTTCTACCTCTGTCAGCCACTGAAGTTGGACGAAGTTTCTAATTCAGCTGGCCACATATCATGAAGTTATTCCACAGAGACAAGGCCAGGGAGAAACTCCTGAAGAGAGGCCTGAATCCTAATGCTCTGTCAGCAAAGCATTTGTCCTCCAAGCCCCCTTTACAAGATGATGGCGAACAGGCCTGTGGAGAGCAGACTCACAGGCAAAGCTTTTAAAGTGCAATGCAAGTTCCTATTACCTCAAACTGGGAGTCTGGTCTTCAACGTGAGGCAGACCATATAAGGCGTTCCTGATGAGACATTGATGGTCACCATGGAGATCTGGGTGGAATACCCTCCTGTTCTCTCCCAAACTCTCATTGCCTACAAAAAGTATTCATTGACTGCTCGCTCATGTCTAACCAGAGTCAAGGATGCTTCATGGGGCCCCCTTTCTGGTGCTGACTATGAACCTTGAATGCTGTTTTATGGGGAGCTCTGTTTTCCTGTCACATACAGCGCTGTAGCCCCTATAATCGCCCACTTTAGGAAACGCAGATTAACAGCCATGAAGGAAAGTTTAGACTCTGTTCATGATCACATGGCATCATGTATTTCCCTATTATGTCCATAAGGCACACATATACACACACGTTGCAGTAGACATTTTTCTTTACAATTTTAATGGGATTTTTCTATTTTTAGGAAACAAAAACATTCTTTGTGCTATTTAGGCTCTCAGTGGTAATGCCTAGGTCTATTTGTTTTTCTTTATAAAAATATGCAGGGCTGCTTTCCAGTGGAAATGCTGCTGCACAGAAGAACATTACTGTAAACAAAGTAAATGCCACATGTAAACTTTGTTTTTCTGCTCCATTCTCCTGTTTATAGATTAAGAAAGCAGCCTTCCCTAAAACACATTCTCAACTTTCAAAACTGTGAAACAAAAAGGTGAAAATGCCATGCAATAGACCAAGCAGTTCATTATTAATAACCCAAATAGGAAATCAGATCTAATTCTACATAGTAGAGCAGACTCCTACTTTAATTTGGCCTAACCTCGTATGCGCCCACACCGCATTCCTCTCTCATTTACTTTCATCGTACCCGCAACCAAAATGTGTATAGAATTGAAATTCAATCCTTTATGTGTAATTCCTTCACATGCTCTATGCAAATATAACATAACTTGTGTATTTGTAAAGCACGGGTCTCTTGGCGCTGAATAACAGATGTTTATTGTTACCCAACGGTACTCATTTTATTGACCTCAGATGGATGAAAGGCGGAGTGGACACACCGGGATTTGAACCTGTTAAACACAGGCCCCTGCAGTGGATGCATTAGTCCACTGAGCCACCGGACACGGCTAGTATATATGTAGCGAGGAGGTAATTGTGTGTTCTCCTTCTGAGGGGCGCATTCCCCTCCTTGTGCAAATTCCAACACAAACTCCTGTTTTTTTCCTCAATCTGGATTGCAACTCAGGAGGTAGCTGTGCATCCTGTGAGTGTTTACTCACACTGTTGTCACCAGATAAAACGTGGAGCAATTTGTGTGGGCAAACCCCACACATTCCAAGTTTTCACACCACAAAAAGGGGGCGGAGGGGGGCACTGTAGTCTGTAGTCTGTAGTCCTGCAGTCTGACACTCAGAATGGTGCTGCAACTAAGGCACCAGGCAGTACTGATACATAAGCTATATGTAATTACAAGCCAGTATTGTCCTGCCTTGAGAAAGTTTTGACTGATCTTGATACAAATGGTCTCCCACTGAGTAAATTTGGGAAAATGGCGTAAGGCAAGCATAACAGACTCGAATTCTCCTACTGTATGTATCTCATTCAGGATCTCAACCCTGTTTTCTTTTTGTAAGTACCCATGATTTCGTTTCTTTAACAAAATATGCGGAATAACCGTACTATGTCCATGAGGCACAAAATTTCATATTTAGTCCTCTGACAATAACTGACTGTTGTTGGGTATATATGTTTTTGCAATGTCCCTAGACATTTTTGAATTGTAAGTTTTACGAGATATTTTTATTGGTATCAGAAAGATTATTTTACCGTATTTTTATTACATTGTAGGTAGTTGATTGTTAACCTCCCTGGGAGGTTTTATAAATTAAATAAATGTGTTGATTGCAGGAAGCAGGCTTGTGGGGGCAGGAATATAAGCCCCTTAGTCACAATAAATAGTTCGCTACAAGAGGAATCTTTGGAAATGGGTCTGCATTTACAATTCACTGTTTATTAACGGTAGGAAGGGTTTTGAGCATACCTATCCTTGTAAACTACTAATAGTTTACTGGAGAAATGAACACATTACTAATGTACTAACTATTTAACTTTATCTCTGATCTTGGGTGCCAGAGTAGCGTGCTACTCACCGCAAAGCGCTTCAACTCCTCGTCAGGGATAGTAAGCGCTATCTGAATACAATTTACAATTAGAATACTATATGCACATTGCGCATACTATACAGTGCTTGTACCTGGAGAAGTGGATGCTGTGCAAATACACCTGCATTCCCTTGGCGTGGTTTCTAAATGTAGGTTGAGGGATTGCGCATACACACATCTGCATTTACTATACATTATTTATCATAGCAGAGGCAATTTGGCGAAACAACTGCATTTCCCATCAATGATTCATTCAGGTAGGAGGGGGAATTGTAAACACTCTCCCCTGGGTTTACTATTCAATGTCGATTGCGTTTCATTAACTTCATTTCTTCTGTTTATTTATGCTCACTCAGCTCCCCTGTTCTCCAAAGTCTGGAAATATTAAGTAAGAGCCACAAGTCCACGAGCCGCAGATGACTAAAGACCTTTGTCAGGGCTGATTAGGATTTGTAATGTCTTTCTTTTATGTAGCAAAACAACCGAGAAGTTAAGGAATAAGGTCCTTACAAGAAAAGACAGATTTCCTTTCGGGTAATGGGAGTAGTGTGGTGTGTGGGTACCTGCGCCTTCCATAACACCATGCCTCATGGTCACTGATGCAGGACAATTCACACAAAGAAACCATTATCTTGCTGTGATTTATACTTGAACAACAGGGGCTCAGGGAAATGCTTCAGCCACACTCACCTAAATTGGGATACATTACACTTGGAAGAAATTAAAGTCCAGGATAAATTGAAAATAAACACGGCAATGTTTTGATTATTTGTCCAGAATGTGAGTCAAGGTCAAATATAATTTTACACCTTTTTCCCCGTAGTTCAAATATGCTAAACCTTACCAAGTGCAGACACTGGTTAAGCATTGAATATTATGAGGATTGTATTTTTCTTGTTCTTATTCGTTCATTTGTAATTAGTTCTATACAGTAATGTTTGGGGAAATGATGGATGGTATAGTTTTTTAAAATAATCAATTTTTCATTTGAGGCAAGTTCACGAAATGCATCAAAGGGGAAACTTATCAATACACATACCTAAATTCAAAATTAAGTTCTGATGTACTGGCTTATGTGTGTGTCTAATTTTTCAAATTTGCACCTTTTTCAGAATTAGAATAGTGAGCTGGATTTATTGTGTTCGTGAAATACGAGAACATTTTCTCCTTTCTCGATATTGTTCATGTATTTATTGAATTTACATGCACAACAACACCGCAGACATTTTTAGGCTGTCTTTGTTATCTGTTCTTACTTGCTTCCATGGAAGTAATTAATCTTTGTGTGCGGAAACTTTTTAGTGCTCTCCTGAGGTACAGCAATGCCATCCAGCAATCATTGTGGGCAAAGGGAGCCATTTATTTATATTAAAAGATGTGACAACGTGTTTGATAGGTGATCACACTCCTTTCTGTTTTCATCACTTCTGGCAGATGTCTTGTCTGACTCCCTCAGTTCATTGGACTTTAAAAATCTCCACCCTATGGAAGCTGCTTATGTGTCGTGAGCTATACCAACAGAGAAGTGGCATTTGTTATGAGAGTCCTCTCCTTCCAAGGCCACCATTTTGACTGTTCTACAACAAGACAACAGGCCGCCATTTTGGGAGAAAGGCTAATATTTTGTGTTGACCTATATCAGCACGGGAGGCTGTCATATTGTAGGATTAAACACCTGCACTCGAAGTAAACATTTTTGCTATGAGCTGCACCACAACAGACTACCATCAATTTGTGTGAAGCAATAATAAACCAACCATAAGGGTAGCACTTGTGGTGGACTATATGCACATAGCAGGCTCTCATTCTATGGGAAGATATAACTCATCCCAAGGCCTACCAGTGGGGAGGAGCCATATCGACATAGCAGACCACCATTTTGTGGTGGACTCCACCACTGCAGAAGAATGCTATTTTGTGGTGGGCTACACAAACCGCCCCCTCCACTTGGAAGAGTCCAGAACCCATCTTAACTATACACTTATTGGGAGGTGTCCTTATGTTTCATTTACCCATTTTTCTGCTGTTTAGCTGGCTTCTTATAGTGATTCAGCTGTTTCAGGTAGCAGAAAATAAGGGCTGTAAAGCCAACAGCAAGTTCTCTTGACAGCAAAGTGAAACAAATGAATGTGAAAAGGGAATTAGTTGCCAGCGCTGTGCACTAATAAGAGGCTGTAGGAAAGTGCCTCTTTTGACATGGGGTTTGCCATCCACTTTTTGCCTGATGTCTGATGTGATCTCAAACTGTAAGTGCACTGAATCCCTGCTAATTAGGTCCCCAGTGCCAGATCTCTTTCCCAAAAACTGTACCACCCTTGGCATCACTTCAGTTACCCCCGCAAGTCCCAAATAAATGGTACTCCTGGTACCTAGGGAATGGGTACTGAAAAGAGTCCTCTGGGGCTGCAGCACTGGTTGTGCTTCCCCAGGGACCCCTCACCAAGGCTATGCACGCTGCCATCGCAGACTGCGTATCTTGGTGCAGAGAAATCCAAATATGGAATATAAGTAAGTCACCCCTACTGCAGTCCTTTAGCCCTAAGGCAGGGTGCACTATATCCTATGGGTGGACATATCAGCATGAGCGCATATGCAATGCCCAGTCCATTCTGAGATGTTGCAAGTGCACAGGGAAGCCATAAAGAGTACATGGGCTGGATACTTGTCAACACAAGTTTCCTAGCTCCAAGATGGCTTCACTGATTTCTAAGGTGTTTGCTACCAAACATCTTGTCTTAATAAATCCTCACTGATGCCAGTGTTGGATTTATTAATACATTTACACAGGAGATCCTTTTAGAGGGTCCCCTGAAAACCTACTAAGGACTGATGTGGGTCCTGACTTGTTTTTGCCAGCCTGCCACTGCCAGACATGTTTCTGACCTCATGGGGTGAGAGCCAGTGCTCTCAGAGGACAGAGACAAAGCCTGCTCTGGGCGGAGGTGTTTCACACCTCCTCCAGGACACAATGGCCTTCCTGGGCGGGAAGCTTCAAAGGCAATTCCGTCTTTGAAATCCAACCATAGTGGGGGAGGCCAGGCCCCCTTTCCTGCTCCACTTTTTGTGGGTGGAAAGGTGGGAACATTTGTTAGATTAGGAGGAGGGTCCCCACTTAGCCTGCACCACTCCTAGGGTGAGGCAGGCAAGATGAACCCCTCTCCTGAAAAATTGGGATTTTTTTTCCATTTTTTCCCCCGGAGTTTTATATAGTTCAAACTTGACCCGAAGGTATCGGGTATCAGAGCGCTTTACATGAGCATCAGTTGCATTACATAAGGACACATTCATTTTTGTTAGGCACAGGGAGATTATGTGATTTGCCCCACTGGCGTAGCAAGGGGGGGGCGGAGGGGGCGGTACGCCCCGGGCGGTACGAGAATTCGGGGCGGCAGGTAAATTTATCGCCAGCACCCCCCCCCGCCCCCCCGCCTCTTAGGCGCTCGGCGGCAAAAGGCAGGGACCGCCACGGGCGGCAGAGTGCCTAGCTACGCCACTGATTTGCCCAGAATCACAGGATGTTCGGTGTCGTTGCCGAGACTCGAATCCGGTTCCCCAGATTTTAGGTCGACCGCCCTAGCCATTAGGCCACATCCTCTCACTGGATGGTGAGGAAACCTATCAGGGCTAGGGTAGTGCCTCTTCCCACAGGAAGGGGTCTCTAGAGGGTGTAAACACCCTAAAGGTAAGTAGCCCATTGGCTACTACCTGTCTCCCCTTGTAACGCCCCTAAATTCAATATTTAGGTGGCACCCCGAGACCTGAACATCATATTTGATGGACAAGAGAAGACCAGGACAAAGAAGACACGCTGCGCGAGAACTGAAGCCCTGCTGCAGAAGAAAAAGGTGCCAAACCCTGCCTGCTGCTCCCAGGACTCGACAGTTGCTGCTGCTGTGTTGCCCTAAATCCTGAAAGGACTCCAAGAACCCAGGAGCACCTCCAGCCTTCAAGAAATCACTGTGAGCTCCCTTGAAGTGAAGGTATCATTCCCGTGAAGTGTGGGTTGTTGACTTCTTGCTCCCCAATGACCTTGACACAGCAACAAAGCAAGAAAAGGTACAACAGCTATGGGGGGTCAGATCTGCCTCTAGTCCAAGTTTGGAGGCACCAGGACATACCGGAGCTGTGGCGTACCAGTACCCAGGGTACCGGACCCTCAACAGCAAACACCAAGAAGAAAAGTCCACTCTGGACTCCCAAAGCAGCAAAAGCAAGCAGCTATCGAGGGATGTTGAGGCACCAGAGACCCACTACCTGAGTGTCCCAGCTGTCCCAAGATCGCCTCTCCAAGTTGCCTGCTCCTGACAGCGAGGACCAAAAGACGCACAACGCCCGGCTGACCTGTTCGCTCTGTACCCAGCCCCAGCACCAACCAACCAGCCCTGCTCCCGTGGTCCCCAGGCCCTTGCAACCTCCTCCCTCCAAGTAGACCCATCGGACATACCTGTAAGTACCTCTGTGCAGTGCTTTTTCAAGTGGCCCCCTTGGTCTTTGCACACCAGCTACCAAGACCTCAGCACCTCTGCTCCTGGCCGATCCGGGACGTTCCCAAACTTCTCCTGCTGGAAATTTGGACCTGATCCTGACATCGATCTAAAACGAGAAGGTGAACTTCGTGAAAGCATTGCCTGAATTTAAATGCATTTTTCTACTTTTTCTCCATTATTTCATATGGTGCGTAATTGCGCACAAAAGTGCTATATTTACCGAACTTTGAAAAATCGTAACTCTGAAAGTACTTACCTTGTAACTGTGTTTATGGTCTTAAAATTATATAAACATTGACATTATTTTTACAAATTGGTCTCTGATTTATCTTTGAGTGTGTGTCTCATTTTTTGCCTCCGTGAGTACACAAACACTTAACACTACCCTCTAATAAGCCTAACTGCTCACCCACACTATCACAAACAGAGAGTTAGTACTATCTACTTTTATCTCTACCTGCCTTTTAGGGATTTCTCGCACTCTCCACATAGTGTACTTCATTTTAGTACACTGTACAGAGAGGTGGTTTCCTACAGAGGCTAAGGCACCCAAACTTCAAGCACTTCCTAAGTAAAAAACAGCAATTAAAATGCGGTTTTGTCCACAAATTCAACAAAGAACACTCAATGGGCTCAAGCTACATGTCACATCTGCAGTAGGACAAAAAGCTATCCTTAAAGCGAATTGGGAACACAAACTGGACAATGAAGCTATCCTCAAAATGCCACAATGTTACTGGCGCGCAAATCGATTTAATTTATCAGTTTAACCCGTGACGTACAAGAATGGTCTCCGACTTCGCGCCCTCGTTCTTTTACAGGTAGATGGATCTTTGCCACAGTTTTAGATTGGAGCATAAATCAAACATATCTCAATTTGAATTATCATTACAGTTAATTAGTTCAGCCAATGATAAGTGCTTAAGTTAGGTTTGAAAACCTTTATTCTTCATTAAGAGTTTACTAGATATGTTTCTTTTTATTCAGTTAGTAAGTCAGATAAATCCGTTTACAGAAATATCAAGAAATTCATGGATAGAAATCAATAAAAGGCCTAAAATAGACAAGCGTGTTCCATAAAGGAATTTATTCCTATTCTATATTAAATTAGGATCAGGTTGGAATAGAACCCATAAAGATTCCTTGGAAAGAGAAAGATCTGTGAAGCATTCAAAAGTCGAACTCCTCATAAAGAGCAGTTCAGGAAAACTCAGCCGAGTCTCCTTATGCGAGCAACAGGTGTGGCAGTAGCTACCCCGTAAAATTATAAGCACCACAAGAGCTAGTGGCTCTAAAGAGTGGCTGCAAAAAGTGTCTGTAAAAGAATGGCAAAAAAGTCCTGCTCTCACTAGGAATCACACACTGATATAAAATTCTATAACATCTATCAATCCATTTCGATGTTAGATCATCTCGAGCCAATGAGAAGCAATCATCCGATGGTCTGCAACTTTTTCCTTCATCCCACGGCAAACTCATGATGTCGACAAATCACAACCTAAAAGTATCAGTTAGTTGCTAAACATTTATGTATTTGTTACCGTTGCTCTGAGTTCTCATGAGAACTCCAGCAAGTCTAAACTATCAGCTATTCAATGTTCCACTTCATAGCAATGAACAACTCTACAGCATCCTGATTAAGTACGGAGATTCACGCTTCATATAAGCATTATTAGTTTTAATATACTATTCACTATTCAGCATTGTGTGTGGTGGATAAAACTATCTAAATACGGTGAGAACATGTAGCTTATGAAAGAAGAAATACATTTTTAATAAAGCCAGCACATTCTACAGCAATGACAAGTTTTAGCAACTCCAGTTGGGGTCATCAAACAAGTACATTTGTGCGTGGTTCAGCATTTCTAAAAAGCATTTAATTATTAAAGAAAAGAATATAGGAAAGATAGAAAAAAGATGAGGCCGAGTCTTGCCCTTGCAATGAAATTACGATAGAAATGAATGCTCAGTGCAATAAACAAGCTGCACATGTCTTTTAAAGGCACACTTTCATACGTGTTAGTTCTGCAAAGTGGTTTCTCGTTAATGACTAGCTAACTTTCAGCTCTGTTATTAGATTTATTTAAGATGCATTTTCCTGCTCTATCAGTGCTGATGGACAGCCCATCCAGGCAATGGCAAACCATGAATGCTATGAAATACAATGACCGCAGTAGGCTGACTTAAAGCCTAATCTCTCTCTTACTTCCTATTGTACTTTTTGAAGAATTGACAACATGACTTTTTACAATTAGCTAACACTGTCTGTAGTCAAACCTAAAAGGAAAATCAAAAGCACAAGCACTACATCTACCACAATGCTCAGAGGCCTTACTGAAGGCAGATATCTGCTGTGCAGTGCTTTGTGGTGTTTTGTCTCAGTACTACCACAATCTATATCAATGTCTTTCAAACTTGAGGTTTCTTGGATCCGTGAACTGGCCCAGGGCTTGCTCCCTTGCCAGAGAAGGTATTTCACCATTTGATTTATTTTGCAGCACTCAAAGTCAGCACCAGCTAACACGGATGCGTTCCTTTGAAGTGTTTTGTTGAAAGCAAAACATCATGATGTCAGGAGATTAACTTAGTATATATGTATGTATGTGGTATTTCTATAGCACAAACCTAGCCAAAAGGCAATAGAAAGCTGTACCGGGTCAAAGACAATCATAAAATCTATGAGTGATTGGAACGAAAGTTTGTTTGCAGACCTTTAATGCATTTTGATGTACCACGTTCTTTAAAGACTTCTTCAACTCTTTCCTAAATTGGAGCAGCATTGAGGCAGTCCTAATGGATATTGGGATGTTGTTCAAGATCCTGGGTGCATAGATAAAAAGTCTACTTACTTGTTTTTTTTTTTTTTACACCTCTTAGTCTGCAGTCCGATGGTGTCCTGACTGAGGGTGTGTGGAGAACCACCAGATATGGTGAGCTTGTCTTCAAGATAAGCCTAGGAACTGATTGTGATATCTTTGTAAATAATATAGCTTTTTCTTAAGAAGGTGCGGGAGGGCAAGGGAAGTCAATCGAGTACCATCAGAATTAGGGGAAAGGTATCATATTTCTTCAGGTCAAAGATGAGACATGCTGTGGTGTATAGGATGTCCTAAAGAGGCACAAGTGTGGTGTCTGGCAGGCCATGGAGGACGGCATTACCACAGTCCTGATGTGAGAGCACATGGGCTTGAACAGCAGTTCTGAAGTCTCTCTCTGTAAGAAATGGTTTAATTTCCCTTAGAAGACAGTCCTGGTACCAGGCTGTTAGAAACGGGTAGTGTGGTGCAGAGCGGGCGGGCCAAACTCCGGAGGAAATGTGTAAAGCATCTGCGCAGCACACTCACAGGCGACACACCAGGCACACTACAAAAGGAGACCACACCAGGTTGCAAGAAAAATAACTTGTGTATTATACCAAATACAGTAGGATGCAATCACATGGTGAACACGGAGCCAACTGGCGCCAGGTAGTCATTTACAGAGGGGGACTATTTACAAGGCAGGGCCAATCGGGCCGCTGCCGGAATCATCACAAGTACACAGGATAAATGTGCAAGCATCAGTAACTGTGTAACAACCCGCACTTACAGGCAGGATCCTTGTGGGCATAACATTAGGCAACTTGCATGAGGCATCTCAATATGCATAAAAATACATTGTGGGCAACAATTAGGCATGGAAACATAGGAGACACTCTCATCAGGGGTAGGCCACCTTAGGCGGGGCATAAACCTCAGCAATGTCCACCCTAGGAAAAAGCATTAGGCACATTAGCATAACCCTAGGTATGAACACATCTGTATAAATCACTTTAACAGGAGGCCTGGGATGAGAACCTTAGGTTAGGCATGGAAATGCAACATGCATATTCAGATTGGCATTAGCATAAAATGCAACCTTAGGCATACCATCACACTGTGCATACATAACATTAGCATTACGCAAAACCAGGTGAGCATAGAGGCACCACCATCATTAGCGACACAGCATTAGGCCTGAACATGTGGGCATGGAGGCGACATCATTAGGGTGAAAGCATGAACAACACATTAGCAATTTGGGGGAAAACATTACCAGCATAAATGCATTAGCGTAGACCCCTTAGCGCAGGCATAGCCTTAGCATAAATCACCTGTACATAAATCATAAGAGGCGCTAGGCCTCACAAGCATAAGCCCCAGTCGTCCCAATCGGGGGCACAACACTCTGAAACTGGGCCCAGGCCAACTGGCCACTCTCAGGGGCTCAGAAGCCCTATATCCCGCAAAGTCAGGGCTGGCTGCAAGGGCAGAGAAAACAAAGGTGCGCAAAGCGCTAGGGCAGGAGGGTCCCTCACTCCTCTCTCTTTCCCTTCTGGGTAATCCAATGCCCCCAATGCGTGGCAGCTGCCCCCTGTCCTGCGGGGTAGCTGGGTAAACCCAACAAGCACTGGAGCCAACAATGCAGCGATGGGAGTCCCACTCCGGGCTCTAACAGGAATCTGCCCACAAGAACACTGGCACGGTGGAGCCCCTCTTCTGGGACTCTAGAATTTCCCAAAATGCCTCTGTCGTGCAGCTGAGGGAGGAAACAAGTACTGGGCACGTTGGAGCCCCCCTCCTATGGGACTCTAAACACAACCAATGCCCTCCAAAGAATACTGGCACCGGGGGCGGGCACCGACAATGTGCCCCGACATACCCCCCAACCACAGGGTGACTGAGCCCCTCTCACCGGCAGTCTGAGGCCCCTCTGGATGTCTCTGCAGTCTCCGGGCACCGGCAATGTGCCCCGACAGGTCCCGCTTCTGGGACCTCTCCTGGCTTCACCCTCAGCGGAGCCTTCTCCTCGTCAGCAGCTCGGAGGGACAGGCACCGACAATGTGCCTCGGGCCCCCTCCGCCGCAGGACTCCTCCATGGCAATTTACATATAGCGCTCACGAGACGCTAGGCGGCAGGAAAGTTCTTGGGCTGAAATTAAGTTGTAGCGCCCACAAAGCGCTAGGTCCCACTCCATAAAGTGGTAGCGCTCCCCTTCACTGGCAATGAAATATAGCCCTCCCGAGGCGCTATGGAGCAGGCAGGAAGGCACAGTCACTGGAAATATAGCGCTCTCGCAGCACAGCGCTGCAGATGTCAGCTCCTCACCTCCTGGGCAATAAGATAAAGCGCTCTTCTTGTCCAGGCGCTAGCCAGCAGGCAGGGATGGTCAGTCACTTCAAATGTAGCGCTCCTCTTCTGCTGGGCACAGTTATAGCGCTCTCGCAGCAAGCAGAGCACAGTCAATGCAAATATGGCACTCCGGCAGCCCAGAGCTGCAGGACCCACGCACCTTCTTCTCCTGGGCAGGGCTGGAGGCAGCGCTCTCCTGGTGCAGGAATAAGGTTGTAGCGCTAAGTCCCACAAAATAAAGTTGCAGCGCTCCTCTTCCCCTGTGGCACAGTTATAGCGCTTTAGCAGCACAGAGCTGCAGGCATCAGCTCCTCTCTTCTCCTGGGCAGACCACGTGCTCACAGGGTGCTAGGCAGCTGGCAGTAAGATATAGTGCTCACCAGGTGCTGGGCTTAGGACGGCAGGAGAGCAGGCAGGCAATACTGGGCAAGATCAGCAGGCAGTGGGTACTCATCAGAACAGGACAGCAGCTCCTAGAAGCAGTCATCTCCCATAAAGTGGCACTCCTCCTGACACAGCAGTCTTCACTCCAGTAAAGGGCTCTCACTGGCCCTGTGGACAGCGGAGGGGTGCTGTTGGGCACAGGGGCCAGCACACAGGCCCAATGTGGCGGTACCTCCTGGCAGAGTGTCCCCTCTCATTCAGGTCCACGCTCAGTCTGAGCACATGGAGGCACAGCCCCCCTCACTCCACCTACCAGAAAGGGCTGGAAGCTTCTGGAAGGTTCCCTGGGAAACCGGTCCCAACTGGTTTAGGGGGAGGTGTAGAGCACCCTGTCTGCCAGACTTCCCTCCAAAAGCTGGGGCTGAGTGACAGACAACTAGACCGGCAACCCACCTCAGGCAGGCGGCACAAAGCACACAGCAATGGCGTCCATTTTAAAAGTAACATTTCTTTAGAACAGTACACATAAATCTGCGCACGCCATTGCGCAGCAGGTATCCTTTCACACATGGTCAAAAAGGCTAGGGGGAAAAGCGAAAAATTTTAGGACAATAAGAGCCAAGTCCAACACAACCCCTCCCAGCCAAAAGCCAGGGTAGACCAATCAATGCCTTGATGGGCTTCCCTGCTTGGGGCGAGAAAACGTGGACGCGGGCCCGCAACTGCAGGGGCACCTGCAGGTTCTCCGCCACTCTGGAACCCGATGGTTCCCTCTCTCAAACCTTCCTGGACCAACTAAGCCACCCCACTGGTGCTCCCTAGTTGTCCGTGGCCAGGACCGGCCCCTAGGCCATCCAGATGTCTCTGGCCCTTGCTGTCTCACAGAGTGGGGGGCAGTAGCCCCAGGCCCGTAGTACCCGTTGGCCACTCTCCTTCTCCTCCTTGCAGTTCCAAACTGCCACTGGTCCACCCACCTGGGGTCCGCACCCTCAGGCTGACCAGCAGTCTGGGGTGAGGCTCTCCTCCCCCTACCTCTCCTTCTGGGGTTCCGCCCTCTCCTCCTATGCGGGGCACCCTCAGAACACCACTCTCTCACTCGTCCAGGGCCGTGACCCTGCATCCGATCCACCAACCCAGGGTCTAAACCCTTAGGTTGCCCCGGTGCCAGAGGCGAGTCCTCCCTCCCTCTGCACCCCCTCCCAGAGTGCTGCACCCTCCCAACTGGAGTAGTACCCCTGGAAGACAACTCCGGGGGGACACTGCTTACAGACGTCCCTCCCGCTAGGTAAGGCAGTACCTGTCCCTGGCCTCCCAACCCAGGATCGAAGCCCTGTGGCTGAGCCGGTGCCAGAGGCGAGTCCTTCCTCCCTCGGCACCCCTTTCCAGAGTTCCGCACCCTCCCACCTGGAGAAGTACCCCTGGAAGTCAACTCCGGGGAGACACTGCTTACAGACGTCCCTCCCGCCAGTTCAGGCAGTACCTGTCCCTGGCCTCCCAACCCAGGATCGAAGCCCTGTGGCTGAGCCGGTGCCAGAGGCGAGTCCTTCCTCCCTCGGCACCCCCTTCCAGAGTTCCACACCCTCCCACCTGGAGAAGTACCCCTGGAAGTCATACCGGTAGGGACCCTGATTACAGGTGTCCCAGCCTCCAGGTCAGGCAGTCCCTGAACCTGGCATCCCAGCCCAGGATCTAAACCCTGCGACTGAGCAGACCCCAGAACCCCTGGAGCTCTGATTACAGACGCCCCGGGTTCTCCTGACACTAGGGGCTCCCCTTCAATGGATGGCCTCTCGGGACAGCCTAGGCTCCCAACCTGGGGTTCCCTTATGGAACTCTCCAGGTCCTGAGACTGCGGTTGGGGCACCTCGGGACACCTCCCCGTCTCACTCCTTCCTGTAGATAGGACGTGAGGCCCTACAACCCTCTCACTACCCTGGGACCTAGCTGGGCTACTCTGCACTCCTCCCCCCTCCCGAGGTGGGAAGATCCCTGAGCCACTCCCTTCTGGATCACTCCCCAGTGCCTCCTCAGACACTCTGGCGCTCACCCAGAGGTCTGCCTCCCGTGCAAGCTCCCTGGGGTCAGAGAGCCCACACTGCAACAGGTGTTGGCGCAACCTGGGAAAACAACTCCTGAGCACGTGCTCCCTGATAATCAGATGGAACAGCCCATCCCAATAGATCACCGCGCCATCCACCACCCAATCCTCCAATGCAGTCCAACACACATCCGCATACTCCCCCCAAGACTGATGGGACAGTTTCTTGCCGCCCCTAAATTCCAACCTGCCCCCCTCTTCCTGGGAATCATGCACCGTCTCCCGGGCTCTGGGAGTGGGACTTCCTGCATTGGATTCACTCTCGCTGCCACCACTGGATCCCATCCTCACTGGTGAATCCAGACTCCTGAAACCACTCTCAGGGGACAACCTACCCTCCTGAGCTAGTCTCTCTCTAGCGAAGGACCTCTCTGCCTCCGCCATCCTTTCCTGTGCTAGGACCCTTTCGGTCTCTAGCATTTTCTCCTGCACCCTCAGCTGCGCTAACTCCTTGGCGTGCTCTAACCTGAGCCTCTCCAAAGCCAGCTGGTGCTCCCTTTCTTCCCTCCTATCCACCCACTCTTCTGGGGACAGGGAAAGGGGTGGGGCAGTGCCCCCGGGGCTGGACCCAGCACGGGACTCCCTGTCTATGGTGTTCTCATTAGCTACTGGCGTCTCTGCCCTATCATTTTGTACCTCCTGTTCGGGATCCTTAGGGCCACCCTCCTGGCATACGGCCAGGGCCCTCTCTTGCTCATAGTGCTCCCGGTCCCACTCATCCTCTTGCCATTGGATCAGGAATCCCTGAAGAACTGGCTTGGTGTCTGACCCACTTACTATTATGTCTCTCTCCTCACAGAACCCCCTCAACTCCAACACACTGTACTTAGACAGATTGTCCAAATCGAAGGCAGATTCCATTTTGGCAAGACACCTCAACACAGTGCAAGACAAGGGACCTAGGTGCAAGAGCTGCCTACAGGAATGCACAATTCAAAACGACACTTTCAGGGCGCAACACAATCAGGAAAAATAATCCCCAAAACCTGTGATTATTTTAAATGCTCAGTTTGCAGTGCAACCCGTTGTCGCTGTGGTACTGCGCAAACACAAGTGCTATCCCACCGCTGAGCACCAATGTTAGAAACGGGTAGCGTGGTGCAGAGCGGGCGGGCCAAACTCCGGAGGAAATGTGTAAAGCATCTGCTCAGCACACTCACAGGCGACACACCAGGCACACTACAAAAGGAGACCACACCAAGTTGCATGAAAAATAACTTGTGTATTATACCAAATACAGTAGGATGCAATCACATGGTGAACACGGAGCCAACTGGCCCCAGGTAGTCATTTACAGAGGGGGATATTTACAAGGCAGGGCCAATCGGGCCGCTGCCGGAATCATCACAAGTACACAGGATAAATGTGCAAGCATCAGTAACTGTGTAACAACCCGCACTTACAGGCAGGATCCTTGTGGGCATAACATTAGGCAACTTGCATGAGGCATCTCAATATGCATAAAAACACATTGTGGGCAACAATTAGGCATGGAAACATAGGAGACACTCTCATCAGGGGTTGGCCACCTTAGGCGGGGCATAAACCTCAGCAATGTCCACCCTAGGAAAAAGCATTAGGCACATTAGCATAACCCTGGGTATGAACACATCTGTATAAATCACTTTAACAGGAGGCCTGGGATGAGAACCTTAGGTTAGGCATGGAAATGCAACATGCATATTCAGATTGGCATTAGCATAAAATGCAACCTTAGGCATACCATCACACTGTGCATACATAACATTAGCATTACGCAAAACCAGGTGAGCATAGAGGCACCACCATCATTAGCGACAGAGCATTAGGCCTGAACATGTGGGCATGGAGGCGACACCATTAGGGTGAAAGCATGAACAACACATTAGCAATTTGGGGGAAAACATTACCAGCATAAATGCATTAGCGTAGACCCCTTAGCGCAGGCATAGCCTTAGCATAAATCACCTGTACATAAATCATAAGAGGCGCTAGGCCTCACAAACATAAGCCCCAGTCGTCCCAATCGGGGGCACAACACTCTAAAACTGGGCCCAGGCCAACTGGTCTCTCTCAGGGGCTCAGAAGCCCTATATCCCGCAAAGTCAGGGCTGGCTGCAAGGGCAGCGAAAACAAAGGTGTGCAAAGCGCTAGGGCAGGAGGGTCCCTCACTCCTCTCATTTTCCCTTCTGGGTAATCCAATGCCCCCAATGCGTGGCAGCTGCCCCCTGTCCTGCGGGGTAGCTGGGTAAACCCAACCAGCACTGGCGCCAACAATGCAGCGATGGGAGTCCCACTCCGGGCTCTAACAGGAATCTGCCCACAAGAACACTGGCACGGTGGAGCCCCTCTTCTGGGACTCTAGAATTTCCCAAAATGCCTCTGTCGTGCAGCTGAGGGAGGAAACAAGTACTGGGCACGTTGGAGCCCCCCTCCTATGGGACTCTAAACACAACCAATGCCCTCCAAAGAATACTGGCACCGGGGGCGGGCACCGACAATGTGCCCCGACATAACCCCCAACCACAGGGTGACTGAGCCCCACTCACCGGCAGTCTGAGGCCCCTCTGGATGTCTCTGCAGTCTCCGGGCACCAGCAATGTGCCCCGACAGGTCCCGCTTCTGGGACCTCTCCTGGCTTCACCCTCAGCGGAGCCTTCTCCTCGTCAGCAGCGCGGAGGGACAGGCACCGACAATGTGCCTCGGGCCCCCTCCGCCGCAGGACTCCTCCTTGGCAATTTACATATAGCGCTCACGAGGCGCTAGGCGGCAGGAAAGTTCTTGGGCTGAAATTAAGTTGTAGCGCCCACAAAGCGCTAGGTCGCACACCATAAAGTGGTAGCGCTCCCCTTCACTGGCAATGAAATATAGCCCTCCCGAGGCGCTAGGGAGCAGGCAGGAAGGCACAGTCACTGGAAATATAGTGCTCTCGCAGCACAGCGCTGCAGATGTCAGCTCCTCACCTCCTGGGCAATAAGATAAAGCGCTCTTCTTCTCCAGGCGCTAGCCAGCAGGCAGGGATGGTCAGTCACTTCAAATGTAGTGCTCCTCTTCTGCTGGGCACAGTTATAGCGCTCTCGCAGCAAGCAGAGCACAGTCAATGCATATATGGCACTCCGGCAGCCCAGCGCTGCAGGACCCACGCACCTTCTTCTCCTGGGCAGGGCTGGAGGCAGCGCTCTCCTGGTGCAGGAATAAGGTTGTAGCGCTAAGTCCCACAAAATAAAGTTGCAGCGCTCCTCTTCCCCTGTGGCACAGTTATAGCGCTTTAGCAGCACAGCGCTGCAGGCATCAGCTCCTCTCTTCTCCTGGGCAGACCACGTGCTCACAGGGTGCTAGGCAGCTGGCAGTAAGATATAGTGCTCACCAGGTGCTGGGCTTAGGACGGCAGGAGAGCAGGCAGGCAATACTGGGCAAGATCAGCAGGCAGTGGGTACTCATCAGAACAGGACAGCAGCTCCTAGAAGCAGTCCTCTCCCATAAAGTGGCACTCCTCCTGACACAGCAGTCTTCACTCCAGTAAAGGGCTCTCACTGGCCCTGTGGACAGCGGAGGGGTGCAGATGGGCACAGGGGACAGCACACAGGCCCAATGTGGCGGTACCTCCTGGCAGAGTGTCCCCTCTCATTCAGGTCCACGCTCAGTCTGAGCACATGGAGGCACAGCCCCCCTCACTCCACCTACCAGAAAGGGCTGGAAGCTTCTGGAAGGTTCCCTGGGAAACCGGTCCCAACTGGTTTAGGGGGAGGTGTAGAGCACCCTGTCTGCCAGACTTCCCTCCAAAAGCTGGGGCTGGGTGACAGACAACTAGACCGGCAACCCACCTCAGGCAGGCGGCACAAAGCACACAGCAATGGCGTCCATTATAAAAGTAACATTTCTTTAGAACAGTACACATAAATCTGCGCACGCCATTGCGCAGCAGGTATCCTTTCACACATGGTCAAAAAGGCTAGGGGGGAAAAGCGAAAATTTTTAGGACAATAAGGGCCAAGTCCAACACAGGCCATCTGTTTTTCTTTGACAATGTGTTCCTTGAAGGTGAGGTTGGTGTCTAGGGTAAATCTATGTGACTTGGTATTCTGTGAAAGTTTGGTTTCAAAGCTGTCACGGTTCATATCATTGAGCCATGTTTATACTGTTTCTTGTTTGCTGCTCTGGACTAATAACTGGAATTCTGTCTTGGCTGGGTTGAGCCACATGTAGGGGCTGAATATCTAGGTTTGGGTGATATGCATGTGGTGTTTGAGGCAGTGGATGGCTGAAGCAGAGGAGACTTTCAAGTAGAGTTGTGTATCATCGGCATATCGGTGAATCTTGATACTGTTATCTGTGAGTTGAGCAGCAAGCAGCTCCATGTAGATGTTAAAGATGACAGGGGCGTATGGAATCTTGGGGGACTCCGCAGGTGATAGGTATCTTTTGGGATCTGGAGGTGCCCATGGAAACAAACTGGTGTCAGTTGGAAAGGTGGGAGGAGACCCAGTGAATGACATTGCTGGTGAATCTCATTTGAGACTCAGAGGGCAGGATGATCAATGTGAAAATGAATTGTGACAACTTTTTAAATAAAACAATATACACCTCACTGAAAGTTGATTCGCATTTGAATGCTGGAGATTGAAAGCAGCAAATGGACATCGCCCACAATCCTATGTGTCCTTAAGGGAGGCACGTACATTAGACACATTTCTGTTCTGCTTTGTCTAGGTGCTATCCTGATAACAGCATGTTTAGCATGACTTTAAAGTGTTGGTGTCTTTGAATAAACACGTTGTTCCCTCAAAAGGCCATTTGGGGAAAACAGGATTGTAAGCAAATACTTGTATAGTTTGCTCTGATGACTGTTGCATAAACATGGGCTGAGCAAACATGTAAACTACAAGCAAAAAGTAAGGCACCTTTAACTGTATCAAAAACCACCCCTAGTCTAAAGTCTTGCATCACAAGAGACAAGAAGTTCCAGAGAATAATTGCTTGAAATGTGAAGCAAGAGGCTAACAGCATTTATTTATATTGGAAAGCTAAAGTGGATGAGTGGCTATAGTTCTGGAGTATCAGGTATGACATATTACTAGTGAGCAGTTTGTTGTTGAGATGAACATTTTGTTATCCAAATGTTTTAGCCCCTACAGAGACAACTTTGGGGGATGGAGAGATCTCCATCCGCCGCTGCTGCCCCTGCGGCCCCTGCGGCCCCTCCCCCAGTCCACGCATGCTCCCACCTCCCAGCTGATCTTCCCGCCCCCCTTCCCTACTTAATGGCGGCCACTGCGGGTGAGTGCGAGTAAGACCTCTGACCTCGGTCACTGGCCTGCTCTCTCCCCAGCAGCTCCGCGCCATCTACACCGCCGCTGAGCCCCAGCCTCCTCCTAGGAGAGGTTCGAGGCCGCTGTCTGACCCGTGTGTGCCCGCTGTTGACTCTGCCTGTGTCCCTACGTCTAATTGTTGGTAATTTCATTGCAACTATATTGTGCTCCCATTGTGACTGTTATTGGCTTTTCTGCCCGCTTTTGTATTGTGCTGTGACTGTTATTGGCTTCTGCCCGCTTTTGTATTGTGCTCCCATTGTAATTCTGATTGATTTTCCGCCCGCTTTTCCCGCTTCCCTCCTCCCGCCGCTGCTGCCCCTGTGGCCCCTCCCCCTGTCCACACACGCTCCCGCCTCCCAGCTGATCTTCCCGCCCCCTCCCCTACTTAATGGTGGCCGCTGCAGGGGAGTGCGAGTAAGACCTCTGACCTCGGTCACTGGCCTGCTCTCTCCCCAGCAGCTCCGTGCCATCTACACCGCCGCTGAGCCCCAGCCTCCTCCTAGGAGGGGTTCGAGGCCGCTGTCTGACCCGTGTGTGCCCGCTGTTGACTCTGCCTGTGTCCCTGCGTCTAATTGTTGGTAACTTCATTGCAACTATATTGTGCTCCCATTGTGACTGTTATTGGCTTTTCTGCCCGCTTTTGTATTGTGCTGTGACAGTTATTGGCTTCTGCCCGCTTTTGTATTGTGCTCCCATTGTAATTCTGATTGATTTTCTGCCCGCTTTTCCCGCTTCCCTCCTCCCGCCGCTGCTGCCCCAGTGGCCCCTCCCCCTTGTCCACGCACGCTCCCGCCTCCCAGCTGATCTTCCCGCCCCCTCCGCTACTTAATGGCGGCCGCTGCGGGGGAGCGCGAGTAAGACCTCTGACCTCGGTCACTGGCCTGCTCTCTGCCCAGCAGCTCCGCGCCATATACACCGCCGCTGAGCCCCAGCCTCCTCCTAGGAGGGGTTCGAGGCCGCTGTCTGACCCGTGTGTGCCCGCTGTTGACTCTGCCTGTGTCCCTGCGTCTAATTGTTGGTAACTTCATTGCAACTATATTGTGCTCCCATTGTGACTGTTATTGGCTTTTCTGCCCGCTTTTGTATTGTGCTGTGACCGTTATTGGCTTCTGCCCGCTTTTGTATTGTGCTCCCATTGTAATTCTGATTGATTTTCCACCCGCTTTTCCCGCATCCCTCCTCCCGCCACTGCTGCCCCTGCGGCCCCTCCCCCCTGTCCACGCACGCTCCCGCCTCCCAGCTGATCTTCCCGCCCCCCTCCCCTACTTAATGGCGGCCGCTGCGCGGTCGCGCAGCGGACGCGTGCCGCTGGCGCGCCTAAGGCAAGCCCGTCTGTGCCCGTCCGCGACCCGACCGCGGCCAGCGCCAGGAACCCTGGATCTCCAACCATCCATCGCTACGACACTACCACCCTCCTCGCACTCAACCCCGGTAGACTCAGAGACTGCCAACAGGCCTCGCCGAACACGACCCACGGCCAGTTCTCCTGCCTCCACTGCCGCCAGACCCTCACCACAACCCCGGCCTCCATTACCGCCGACACCAGCACCAGCGGCACCATAAGATGCATCCTCCTCAACATGCGCTCCGTAGACAAACACGCCACGGAAATCTGGAACCTACTCGACTCTCTCTCGCCCGACATCGCCCTCTTCACGGAGACCTGGACTAACGCCTCCTCCGCCCCCAACATCAACACTGCCATCCCGGACGGATACAAGATCCAGAGGAAGGACCGCCCCAACCAACCGGGAGGGGGCCTCACCATCGTCCACAAGAGCACCCTCCACCTCACCACCTCCAGCGAAACCTTCCCCTCCGCTGAACACCTGCACTTCCAGATCCAGACCAGCTCCAACTCCACACTCCGAGGAACCCTCGTCTACAGACCCCCCGGCCCCCGGACACCCTTCGCCACCATCATCACCGACTTCATCGCACCCCACGCCATCGCCTCAATGAACTACATACTCATTGGAGACCTGAACTTCCACCTCGACAACCCCAGCGACCCCAACTCCACCTTCCTTCGTGACAACCTCGCCAACATCGGACTTAAACAACTCGTCACCACACGACCCATAGAGCAGGACACACCCTCGACCCCATCTTTGCGGCAGGAAACAGCGTTCACTTCAGCCACACAATGCAACCGCCATGGACCGATCACCACTGCGTACACTTCGCCGTCGACAGACCCAAGGCACCCAAACCAGCCCCACGCCCACCACGAAGGAACTGGAGCAAGGTTACCGACGAGCAACTTAACTCCACCCTCACCCGAGACAACCACACCTGGGCATCTGACGCAAACATCGCAGCCAGGGGACTCCACACTTGGATCTCCAACTGTGCAGATGAGCTTGCCCCTCTACGCAACCCCGACAAACAGCGCCCCAGGAAAGCCGCTTGGTTCACCACCGATCTCCAAGAAGCCAGGCGCACCTGCAGACGCCTGGAGAAGAACTGGAGAAACACCAAAACAACCGAAAACTACACCACCTACAAGGACGCCATGACGGACTACCACAACCAAATCAGAACCACCAAGAGGAACTTCATCCACAACAAAATCCTCGCCAACTCCACCAACTCCAAGGAACTCTTCAGTGTCATTCAGGAATTCACCAACCCACGCAGCGAATCTACAGACATCAACCCGTCCCAAGACGTCTGCGACAAGCTTGGAACCTACTTCCACCTCAAGATCAAAAACCTCTACGACAATTTCGTCCACCATCCATCAGACGCCACAACCTGGCCCCCGCCCCCCAGAGACACCAGCCAGCCCACCATCTTCAACTGGACACCGATCATGGCCGAAGATACCACCTCGACCATGAAAGGCATCCACTCGGGGGCCCCCACCGACCCCTGCCCTCCTCACATCTACTACAGAGCGGCTGCCGCCATCGCACCCAAACTACAACACACCATCAACACCACCTTCAAAACAGGCACCTTCCCAGACGACTGGAAGCACGCAGAAGTCAGACCCGTGCTCAAGAAGCCCACAGCTGACCCCACCGACCTCAAGAACTATCGGCTCATCTCGCTCCTCCCCTTCGCAGCCAAAGTTGCAGAGAAAACAGTCAACAGGGAACTGACACGATTCATCGAAGAGAACGCCGTCCTCGACCCGTCCCAATCCGGATTCCGAAGCAACCACAGCACCGAGACCGCCCTACTCACCGCCACAGACGACATCCGCACCCTCCTGGACCAAGGCCACTCCACAGCCCTCATCCTACTCGACCGATCAGCAGCTTTCGACACCGTCTCCCACCGCACACTAGTCGCCAGACTACACGACGCAGGCATACAAGGAACAGCCCTGGACTGGATCCGATCATTCCTTACCGGAAGAAGCCAAAGGATCAGACTGCCACCCTTCCTCTCCGATCCCACGAAAATCACCTGCGGAGTCCCACAGGGGTCATCACTGAGCCCGACCCTCTTCAACATCTACATGGCCCCCCTCGCAGACATCGTCCGACAACACGGCCTCAACATTGTATCCTACGCCGACGACATCCAGCTCATCCTCTCCCTCACCAAAGACCCCACCACTGCCAGACTCAACTTCCAGAAAGGAATGCAAGACATCGCAGTCTGGATGACCAACAGCTGCCTGAAGCTCAACGCCGAGAAGACAGAAGTCCTCTTCCTTGGAACCACCCCTTCAGCATGGGACAACACCTGGTGGCCGACCGCCCTCGGAAACCCACCTACCCCCTCAGACCACACCAAAAACCTCGGCATCGTACTCGACTCATCACTCACCATGAACCAACAGGTCAACGCCGTCACCTCCAGCTGCTTCAACACTCTCCGCATCCTCCGCAAGACCTTCAAATGGATCCCCCCTCAGTCAAGGAAGACAGTCACCGACGCACTCATCACCAGCAGACTGGACTATGGAAACGCACTCTATGCCGGCATCAACAAGTCCTCCACAAACTCCAGACAATACAGAACACCGCCGCCAGACTCGTCCTCTGCATCCCCCAGCACGAACACATCAGACAACACCTACGAAGACTCCACTGGCTCCCCGTGGAGAAAAGAATCACCTTCAAAATCCTCACTCACGCCTACAAATGCCTACACAACAACGGCCCCAAATACCTCAACGACAGAATCAACTGCCACGTACCCAAAAGAAACCTCCGATCTTCCAACCTCGCACTGGCTGAAACCCCGCGCATCCACAGAGCTAGAGCAGGCGGAAGATCCTTCTCTCACATTGCAGCCAAGACCTGGAATGAGTTACCGGCAGACATCAGACGCGCCCCCTCACTGAACACCTTCAGGAAGACCCTCAAGACCTGGCTCTTCGGCTAACAGATCTGCTGACCCCCCACCCCCGCTCAGCGCCTTGAGACCCTCACGGGTGAGTAGCACGCTTACAATCCCCTGATTGATTGATTGAAATGTGCTGATGTTCAAATGGCCACCTTTCTAAATAGCAAAATACTGAGGGGCCGATTCCGATTCAGGCCGGAAATCTCTCCGACCGAGCCGGACCCGGAGAGATTTCCGACCGAATCGGACCCTAGCAGTCCGACCGAACGAGTACGATGCGTTCGCATGCTATCGGACTCGATTCGGTCGGACTCCCATTGAAGTCAATGGGAGCCGGTCGTACAATGTGTACGCGGGCTCCCATTGACTCAATGGGTGCGAGGCGAACAAGGGCACCCCCTACAGCGGGTACGCGTCGAAGCGGGTCGCGCCGTACATGCACATGACCCGTGTGTGCCCGCTGTTGACTCTGCCTGTGTCCCTACGTCTAATTGTTGGTAATTTCATTGCAACTATATTGTGCTCCCATTGTGACTGTTATTGGCTTTTCTGCCCGCTTTTGTATTGTGCTGTGACTGTTATTGGCTTCTGCCCGCTTTTGTATTGTGCTCGCATGACTAGGCGTACAGGGTGGTCCGACACGGACCCCCAAAGTGTGGCTCCGACTGCTCTTTCGAGCCGGACGGCGCGAGTCGTTCGGACTGCTCGCGGCGCGCATCGTACTTACCCGGCCGGGGAACGTCTCCATTGCGCGGTGCGAGTCGTGTCCGTGCGAGTCGGTCGGAGCGGTTGGGTCCCGCGAACGAGTCGGTCGGCGATTTCGCGTACGTTCGCATCGTAGTCGCTCGCCCGGACGCACGTCCGACTCGGTCGGGAAACAGGGCTCCGAATCGGATCCGGTAATGCCGAGTCCAATTCGGAGCACTACCGGCCGAGATCGGAATCGGCCCCTTAGTATATTCGTATATTTTGAAAAGTCATTCTTAAATGATAAGAGCGGTACATGAAATAGATTTGTTTAGCACAGGCACTTGAGATATATCTGGATGAGTGATGGTGCATTACTATTAAAATTGTTAGTGGTGGCATGCAGGGGACAAATTTAATAAAGATTTTATCTTAAACAATTTTCAAATATTGTGTGCATATTACATTTATGCTATTTGGTTAGATGATTCATTTGTACAACTTGGAACAAATTGCTCAGAAAAATGTGTTAGGAGAAGAGATGTGACCAGGAGGCCTGTTCTATGCAGCTCCTCACCATGATAGGGGAGGAATTGATACTGTTGCTGAAACAGTGACAAATACTCTTCGTGATAAATTTACTGGAAAAGGTGCATACATTCAGTGGAATAAACCCAGAATGCTTATCTGCACAGGTACATAGAATGGTGATAGCCTGAGATGTATTTGAGAGGGTTATGCATGGCGATTATAACTCAAGGTTTTACAAGGTCTACGGGTTACCCAAGCGATTGATAGGGTTGCGGCTGCCAGTGGTGAATGGATGTCTGTGTTTGTACTAGTGATTAATCAAGTTTGGGCCTAAAAACTTTTAAAATCAATAACTGCCCATATAGAACTTATCACCGCCAGTAGGAAATTCCTGATTCATACAACACGTCTGACTAGGCAGCAACCTGCCCACACCCAAAGACTCAATCTAGAACCACCCTATCAGATGTTTCTTAAACCTCTCCAAACAGTGGTCAATAACTTTGCAGCTACAGACCAGTTTACTTCCTAGCTACAGTACTTTTTAGTATAGCTACACATTGGTTCACAACATGTGCTTAGCTGAAAGAACACATGATGCTATTCCATTAGGACGCACTGTTCCAATGGCTCATCATGACAGGACATCTCACAAAACCCATACTTAACATCTTACCCTACCTGTTTTATGCTTCCTCACCCACTTGACAAATCTGCTTAAAAATAACTCAGTGAACTTTCAACTGCTCACCCACTCTGAGCACAACCCTTAATTCACATTTTGGTGTTTCATACCAATGAGCCCTTTGTTGTAGACAGCAACTACTGAAATCTGTCAATCCTGTTGCCTTTATTTTGTCAAATCCAATCTGAATCCTTATGTGACCCTAACCTCTAGGCAGAACTTGACTTGCAGTCTCCACAGTTACCTGCTTCACATGTACCAATACAGATATATATACTACCTAAACCCTCTGTACAGAGTGTAACCCTGTTGCTCATTAATTTCAGGTCGTCACGCTACCCCTGATATCAACTCCAATGTGATCCAATCTCAAAATGACCCCCAAAAACAGACCACGGCAACCATGGGACCAGAAAGTGTAGGCAACAACTGGAAACAACTATTCACATTCTAAAGATACAAGACTTCTATCTAAACAGTTTACTTGTAAATGCTTCAAACATTCACACATGCACACTTGAACAGATGTAAACACATACACACATCTGCACAAACACTTGAGCACACATGCCCACCCACACACATTTGCATAAATACAATAACACATACACACAAACATAGGAATTTGCAGATACACTCACAAATATGCACATATGCAAACATGTCAATTGAGAATCAGTTATACACACATATGAACACTACAAACCTTAACTCATGTGCACACACAAATGAACAAAAACTTGCTCACAATTACATATTTTTACATTCACAAGCATATCACTCATTCACACACTCATGCTTGAGTGGACACACACACTTGGACAATCACTTGAACACATGTTCATCCAGATACAAACACTCTGAGCGCTCACACAAGTACAAAAATGTATATACAAATGTTCATACATGTACATACATAAAACTAGATAACTACAGGAGCCTAATTATGAGACCTCAGATTTTGCCCCACTAACACAGAACCTTAGTAACTCCAGGGTGGGTGGGGGGCAAAATGAATAAGGATTTCAGTTTTTTTTTTAGTTTTTTATAGCGCGAACTAGACCCGAGAAATCAGGTATCAGAGCGCTTTACATGAGCACCAGTTTCGTTACAGAAGGTCACATTCATTTTTGTTAGGCACGGGAAGATTAAGTGATTTGCCCAGAATCACAGGATGTTGAGCGTCGTTGCCGAGACTCGAACCCGGTTCCCCATCTTCGAGGTCGACCGCTCTAGCCGTAAGGCTACATCCTCCTTAACGTTCCCCAGAGAAATGAGGAACTACTGGAACAATCTATAACTCTGGGTCCATGCCCCAGCAATTCCTTATTCTCTTCTGAACTTGTACCTGGAGATTTAGGGTGCTCCCAACAGCCAGAATCCTGGGTTGAAGCTTACTGGGCCTGCGGATTTACTGCAAACCTTTTAATTCCAATGGGCCAGTAACTACTGTTACAGGCCCTAATAAAATTAAGAGACTCGCAGTCCACAAGTACTGGTGCCCATTTTTGATAAAATACAACTATCACCATTTACTTTGGCCCACAAATGTGCTACAATTCGCATTATACGTTGCGTTCACAAGGTTTGAGGCACTATGGCGCAGACTTTGCTGAGTTTAGCATATCAGGAGATAATTAATCATTGTGTTTTTCCGGCTCTGAGAAATATTTCACCAAGTAACCAATAGATAGCCTACATGTAAGATCCCAATTAATATAGTCTACCTGTGAGATCCCAGCACACACCTAGATACAGGTGCACACACACTCAAATGAACACAATTGTGACTACTATCATAAACACACATACATATTTCAACTCAGATTTGCACAAGCATGCTCACTCGTACACATACAGACAGGCTTGTTTATACTAATACTTAAACATGAAATACACACGGTTGTATGCCACAACCACGCTTTCCTTTCCCACGCGTTCCTTAACAACGCGGGCGCAACAACAAATGCGTCTGAACCACGCATTCTATTTACAACGCAAGTTGTTACGATGACTTGCCTTAGGGGGGGCGCTTGACTTTCGAATAGTATAATTTACTATTCCTACTACAGTCCCCACAAAAGTAGGAAAAGCGTTGGACTTTAAAGTCCAACGTCGCTTTATCTAACGCATGTCGTTTTAACAACTTGCGTTTTAAATGGAATGCGTGGTTCAGACGCATTCGTTGTTCCGCCCGCGTTGCAAAGACAAAGCATTGTTCTGTGGTCATGGTATTTGCTGTTTCCCAATACACACATGCACGCACAAACACACACACACTTGTAAAACACTTTTGCAACCCATTTAACACATATGCATATCTCACACATTCCCTCACGCTCACACATTTGTATGCACATATGCAGGCAACTTGTGCATACATGCACACAAGCACACATATCTGGACAAAACCTTTCATACATGTTCATACATATATACAAATACACAAACACATTGAAGCCTGCAAAGTTGCTCTGGAGCAGATTCACAAATGTTTCATGCAATGCAGTGACTGAATTTGGTGTGCTATGTTGCACAAAGGAGAAAGCTGGCTTGTTGCTGCTTTCATCCACTGTGCCCGCCCTCTTACTGGGCTGCCCTACATGATGCACAGCCTCACACCATGGTGAAGAGGTGACTGCACTCTTTAGCATATGATTTGTACTCAAGGTATACCTTTCAGTCCAAGTTCCTAGTACTAGAAAACTCACAAGTATCCCCACTCACTGGACATGTGTTATGCCCTGCAGCACACATGTACTGCATGTTTCGATTCGAAGCCAGGTCTGGCTATGTCAATAGATCAGGCTTTTCTTCAGAACTTGAGGGCATATGCGTTGATCCGCCCAAGTAACACTCCAGTAATGCCTCCTTGACACAAAGCAACACAAAGCGACGCAAAGACGTCAAATAGTTTTTGTCTGAGAAAAAACCTGGAAAGTAAATATCAATGCTTTGCAACAACACAACGTCTTAATAAATCTAAGCTGAAGTGTGTGACATAATTCTTTGAATTTATATACAAAGCATAACTCATTCTGGCTCACAAATATGCAATGACACACTCCAGTTTGGGGTGCTACAGTTCGCTACTACGGAGCATCAGGTAGTTTTCAGATTGAATGTACTAGGAATGGTAATCACTGCACAGGTGGCCTATTGTAGAACATTTTTGATCAAGTAACCATGGTGAGATTGTGAATCACCAGTTTGGAAGGAGTGACCCGACCAACTTAATAATGCAGTATCTTGCTACATTCAATGACCACACCTGTACTTATTCACTGGTAGCTATGGCTTAAAGCAGCAGCACATATTTGCCCATAGATATGTCTGTTAAGTATTTAAGCTGCACCAAACAATATTAATGTCAAGAAACCAAGCAAAAAAAAAATCACAATATCAATTTAGTAAAAATCTGCTAGAGTCTAACTGCTCTCGAGACTCAATAGAATATTTCCAGAGCTACAGGAAGCAGACCCAGACACAAGACCTTCTCCAAGCAAACAACAGATATCATGTAGCAGGATGACATCATTTCCTGTTTATCTGGTATTCCCGAGGTCTAGTTGTAATCTGGTGAGCTAGTGGTGGGAAGCCATTTTTATCATACGTACTGGCTGGTTATTGGTGTCTCCTCGAACACATTTCCAAAATAATTCCCACAACAAATCCTGCCTACTGTATCAGCAAGTCCTATTTTTTTTCCTACAAAATAACCCAGAATGTCTAACTACAGGCCCTTCAAAATTACAAGTCCCCTGACCTTCTGCTCACAGTTCCTAAATTCCACCCAGGGTCTACCTTACTGAAGGTTCACCCCTACTAAACCTCCCCTAGCTGATTCTGTAAAAAAGATCCCCTTAACTGTGAGTAGAGACAAGATAGCCAGGAAGGATCACAGGGGCATATTACCTAGGATTTGCGATAATTATCGCAAAGCGCGCTTAGCGCTGTTTTTTTTATCGCCGGCTATCGCTGGATTTCATCGCGGAGATAACGCGTTATTATCAACGCTTATCTCCAAGGCGATAAAAAATCCAGCGATAGCGGCGAAACCCAGCAATAGCGCGAGTAATCCAGCGATAAAATCACTGCGCTAATGAAAAGCTTGCTAATAGGCAGGTGAGGACTTAACCTTACAATCCACCTCCCATTGACAAGAATGGTTAAGTCAAGTTTTTAGCAGGTGTTAAATTCCAGCGATAATCGCGGTTAGCGCGACTTTTTTTATCGCTTCGCGGGCATTGCTAATAGGGGGAAGTTGTGTTTGCGACTGTTTTCAGTTGCTTTTAGTTGGGAACGCCTACTTTGCATGTCATTAGCGATATATATCGCTGACATGCAAAGCGGCACCAAAACGGTCGCTTTCGCCATAAAGCTGTCGCTAACAGCTATTAGCGACAGCTTGCTAATAGGGCGATAGAAATATTGCCGCTTTAGCGGCAAAAAGTGCCGCTAAAGCGGCGATAACACCCTTGCTAATATGCCCCACAGTTCAAAGGTCTATCAAGAGGGACAAAGCCAGCAGTACCCTTCTGATGTTGTCTGCATTCCTGTCCACTCCAAGCTCCCACCTTCCCGAATATGTGGCCAGTTTCTACCCTCCCCATCTTCCTGCTGGTACAGTGAAGAGCTACACAGAGTTATTTATACTAAATAGTTAACGGTGGCTTTTCCTCTAGAAAAGGCCTGTTTGTGATTAAACGTCACTTGTTAACAAACTGGGCTAGGAAATATAAACTATTTTTATTCAAAATTTCTCTTTAATATTTAGCCAAGATCCAGTACAATGACAAAGACGAATTCTTGTTAACTATAGAGTAAACGTGACTTTAAAAAATACTACTTTGTGCTCCCTGGAAGATTTAGCAGTAATTAAATCAATTCTTCAAATTCCCTTCCCTCCAGTAACAGTAATCAGCATAATGACGAGGTATGAAATACCCCCATGACAAGAGGCAATAGAGTTCTCTCTTCCAGAAAGAAGACTGCAAGTTATGACCACTGGCCACCTATCCTAAAACAGTGACATTGCATTCTGAAAATACAATCAGTGCAATTCTTCAAAAATAAAATTTCATGAGCTGGGAAAATTCACAGTTTATAAATGAAAACAAAATATGTAATTGAAATGCAGAAATAAAAGGTTTACAATAAGTATCACGATCAGCTAGCTACCTGGTGTGGCCCCAATGACTAAAACCCCAAACACCTGAATTCCATCATGAACAGAACCCGGAACAGGTCACAACAGTTAATTCCCTAGACTGATAAAAGCTGTCCTTGTAAATCCTCACAACTAACATGTATGTAGCTGTCACGTGGTATTTCCGGGCACTTTGCCGCTTTCCAGTTATGGTAAAAATGTCCTTGCAGCTGGAGAGAGAGAACCAAGATATACAGCGCCATAGTGAAACACCAGTCGGTAGACGCAGTAGAAGGCGTGTGTTTGCCTACACAAGCCTCAATTAATATGACCAAGTCTCATAAACCAACAGCACACAGTGGGCGTGACTCGCGGGTTAGCACAGCCCACCTTTTCAAAAATACTTGCCCTGCTAGATATGTTTGGCCAGCACATCACATTATCTACACGTCTGCAGAAAACAAACCTAGTTAAAATGCAGTGCTGTCCTAATTAAAAACAATAGTATGGTTCCCAAATGTGGCAATGGTGGAAGATTACATGGACATCCCGCTGGTCCCTCTGAAGATCAGGGCGCTAATCTAAAGAAACTGGAAAACGCAGGGTACCCTCAGTGTCCGGATGGTGAGTGACTCTGACCCCTGCTTCATTGATTCTTGTTCCAGATTCCCACGTACCAGTCAAGTCTTCATGATCCTGCACAATAGCTGCATACCAAAACCCATGGTAACAAGTCACCCACCCATCGAAGATGTGGTTCTTTGGTGAATATTGCAAGGTCCACCACCTATTATTTATGATAGTAAATCCGAATATTAGCTGACTTGTCTTGCAATGAAACAGTGTAGCAACAGCATATGTCTGTGTTTTATAAGTGCGTGGGGACATCAGCGGCCATCTTGCATGTGGACAATTAATGCAGAGTGAGAGCATTGCTTCCAGATTTGCAAGAACTTTGACTGACATGCTGTTTTGTTGGTGGAATGGCATTGATACACATCATGAATTGAGTACCATATTTAAAAACACTATGAAATGTACATGAGCGTGTAAATTAACATTGTACGTGTTCATGATTTCATACACTCATCTATAAATTTAATCTGTAAGTACCACTAGGTAGCCTCTGATGCCCAGGCTTATGACCTCTCGGACAGCATCAGCTACTGGAAAAGGCCACATATTAAACATGTAGCAATGCAGAGCTTACATTTGTCCTATTTAAGATTTGTTTCATGAGTCTCCACTGCACCAGGGAGGTGCTAATGTACAAACCTGAAAAGGCGTGGTCCTCACTTGTTTTATGCTACCCAGTGTTGCAGTAAAGCGTTAAGTACCAATGTCTCACAAGGTGGAAACTCGGGGTGGACATAACTCGCGTAATTCAGTGTAGCATAATCTTGCGGAATTACCTCTGCGAGACTGTACATGGTTACATAAGAATAGTAATTCTTCCGTTAGCGTTATTTCTTAAAGCAAAAGTGCTCCCTCACATCCAAATGTGTGTGAGAATACATTTTATGCTAAGAAATAGTGCTGAATGCAACAGAACATGAATAGCAAGCTCGAGCAGTCGATTGCGCTCGCTAAATGTGCTCTTGGGTTAGGAATTTCTCCAACGTACTCCTGGCATTTAGCGCTATTTTCTCAGCACAAAATGCCCCCTCACGTCCAAAATGCGCACGAGAATGCATTTTGTGCTAAGCAATATCCTAAATGCAGCTGTTCGTGCTGACTAAATGTGATTTGCTGTAGGATTTTTCCCCCTCAAATTACTCTTAATTACACAAGCAGGAGTAATCATGTTATTATTGTCAGTAATTCTGCGTCAGTAAGTAATGCAGAATTACCTAAATTACTCCGGTTACCCCGATGTAATTGAAATTCCACCCAGGCATAGAGGAAACAGAAAATACACTTGGTGAGGATGATGACGGAGCACGAGTGGGAAATCATACACAGCAAGAAAATGCTAATGACACCGTAATCAGACACTTTATTATCACAGATTCTTTCTGAAATCAGTGAAAAATTTTATGAAATAAATCAGTCAGAAGTTTAAAATGTATGTCAAAGTGACTTTTGGCCCGCATACCCAAGACACATGGAACTTGGCTGTTCTCGCGGGAAACAGCCTTTACTTCAAAGTTTTTACATCGCACAGCATTTACCACACATTTTTTACAACAAAATGACTGTTGGCACGCAAGTCTTTACACAGCAAGACTTTGCCACGCAATTGATCAGTAGGTGGCAGTGTTTCTCTTTGAGAAACGTTGCATCTTATTCTTTTAAGTAGGCAGAGGGTTTAGGGACAGTGGCTGGGTGTGTGTGTTAATACTCAGTAATTTTAATTGAACCCTGAGTATTAATTTATTACAAATTTAATTGAAAAATTGGGTTCAGGGGCAGTGGGTGGGTATGTGTGTTAATACTCAGGTATATGTTTGATACCTGAGTATTAATTTACTTAAAACATATATGAAGAATTTAAAACAATATATTTTCAGGACAAAGTGCATGGGGTTCTGGGACTATAGGTGGTTAACTGCATTAATACACTAGCATAACTTTAAATAGCATAGTATTAACATAGCAATTAATGAATAATACATTTCTTTAAACAAAATAAATATTTTTTAACATAAAAAAAATACCGAAACAGAATGCAGAGGGTTTAGGGGCAGTGGGTGGGTAAGTCTGTTAATGCTCAGGTATTTTTTTAATTTATGAGTATTCATTTAATATCAATGTATAGTTAGGATTCAAAACAGAAAAATGTCAAAACGGACTGTACGGGGTTTAGGAGCTATGGGAGGGTAAGTGCAATAATCCACTTGCATGACTTTTAATACCAGAGTATTAATATGACAACTAAATAATAATAATACTATTTTTTAAATTAAAAAAATATATATAAAAACAAGAAAAACTACCTGGACGGGATGTTGAGAGTTTAGGGGCAGTGGGTAGGAAAGTATGTGAGTACTCAGACATTAAGTAAACAAAAACAAATGATATACAATTTTTTTCAGACAAAATAAATACAATGTAATATTATTTTGCATCCAAATAATTTTATTAATCTATTTAAAAAGTTGAAAATCGTATTTAGTTAATAAGTCTTTAAAAAAATTAAAAAGAGGTTCTTAAAATGGACTCATTTAAAAAATTATTTCAAAGATGTTAAAACAAACATTAAAATATTTTAATTCATTAACGATTGCTGTTAACATTATTTTCCAATACTGTGACTGCAAAACAATAGTCCATTTTCACTTTCAATGAATTATTATTATATTAATATTTATTTGATTACACAATATAATCATAAAAGAAAAAACAGATTAAAAACAGGTAAAACCACAATACAAAAATATATACCTGATAAAAACCAGCATGATAACAATATTTATAGATATTAAAAACGCTTCAACATACTGCTCCCATACATCGCAAAGATTTACATTACTTTATTAAGAATTTATAATCTTATTCCAATATAAGACTATTGCTAGATTTAAGCGCAAGAGAACGGGCGGTTCCCGTTTTTCTGTTCTTGGCCCTACACTTTGGAATTCCTTGCCGATTGACATCTGACTATAATCTGAGTACACCAATTTCAGAAAAAACTGAAAACTTGGTTGTTCGCTCTAGCCTATTGTTAGCATTCCTTAGGAAGGTTCTCCCTCCCCTCATAGCCCTTTGGTATACGTGCGCTTAACAAATTCCCTAAACATAAACATAAACATAAACATATAAGGCACTTTTAAAAAAAAAGAGGAGACAGCCAGCATTACTACATGATCAGGTAATAGCTTTAAGTATAAAAAGCAAACTGAAACTGTCGGAATCCCTCAATTTTAAGACAGGAATTCAACACTTGCGTTGTAAAAACTCATGCAGTTTACAAAACAGCACCAAATGCTCCAAAGTCTGCTGTGAGCAACCATCACAGGGGCACACCTTGTTCATATTTGGGTCAAACTGTCCCGGGGGAAAACCAATAGATGACCGAATTGACCCCACCTGAAATTTAGTCAGAAGTGATCTTTCTCACAGGTGGGTAACAGTGAGGAGATAAGGTTCAGGGCCCGCCACAGTTTGGAGGGACAGAAGCGATCTAGCAGTCGCCCTTCTGAGCACTTCCAAAACCCTAACTTCCTTTAGATACTGTAAAACTGATCCCCAATTACTCTTCTATTTCTCTTACTAAGGAGATACGGCTTATAAAACAGATCGGGGCGGCCCAAGGACCGAGCAACAGACTCCACATAACTCAGCCATGGAATTCTGAGACCGTAGTCACACCCAAGGCAGCCCTCGATCACGTTCCTGTAAAATCCTATGTGATCCCCAGATCACACAGAGATCCACAATAGCACGGGATCCAGCCTCAAAATTCCTCCACGTAGTCAAGGCCCAATTCTTCATGTACAAATAAGGACGAGCTATTGGGAGCCAAGCCCAGCAGTCGCCTACAAAAACGATTCTCCTATTGCTGTAAAACCTTACCATTGCGATATCCCCAGATAGCTGCACCATACAAAAGTATAGGTAGACATTTCATTTTATATATCTGCAAAAGTGGTAGTATGGGATTGTTGCCAATCTGTTTGGAAAATCTAAAAAGGGCACTACAGGCTAAAGAAAAGCGGGAACACCTCTTTGATAAACATGTGACCCAGTTGTTCAAATAATCAAAAGTAACCCCCAAATACGGGAAATCGGGCACTCTAGTGAGCCAATTACCCTTAATAACAATAGTTTTAGTTTTAGAGTTTTTCCTCCCACATACCATGTTGTGTGCTTTATTGCTATTCACCTCCAGCTCCAACCCATCCATAAAGTTGACATAAAGGTCAACAAGAGTTTTTAGCCCATTTTCCGTTCAGGCCATCAGCACTGCATCATCCGCGTAGAGTAGGGAAGGTACGGGAATTGGTGTTACCGTGGGCATAGCTTTCCCATATGCGGCTAAAGAGGCTTTCAATTATTATTCCAGGACGTACACGGCTGAATGTCTCTTTTTACAGAAGATAGAGCACTTCGCAGCAGGATGGACGATCAGAACAGAGAGTGCTGTGTACTTACATTCTATTACAGATTTCATTACATTTACAGCCAAGAGAGAGAAATGGTATGCGTGATGAATGTCTGTGTGCTAATTGTTTGTGTGGTAGATGACTTTTTAATGTGACTAAATTTAAATGTGTGGTAGTGGTATGCGTGGAAATATTTGAGTAGTAAAAACATGCGTGTTAAAGCAATGCGTTGTAATGTCATACAAACATTCTAGCCATCCCCTGATAACCTCAATAGTCCCAATTACTTAGCAGCTCTTGTTCTACCCCCACTGTGACTCAAATTACTTACATTTCAACATATAATAATTCTTTACATTTTCTATACATGGGTAGTCAACACAGGGTCCTTTCTGAATATTTCACTTGCCATGAATAGGTTTACATAAGTTTATTTTGGAGATGAATACTATTCGAAGCATGCTCTTGAGCTCGCCTGTTTTTGCACAGATTGCTATTGGTAAACCATGTTTTTGCATCCATATATTTTGGACATTTTACACAGGTACAGGCATCAGCTAAAAACATATTTGTTTCCTAAATCACCATATAGCAGGCAGAAGCTAGGGTGGACTGAAACAGGCTATCATGAAATTTCATAGTTGTAGTCACCGGACATTGCTCCTGCTGTGGCTAAAGGGACTTCATTGCTCCTGCTCCTGTACCCTGTTTCAGTCCGCCCTGGCCTCTGCCTGCCTCATGGTCATTCCACACACAAGCACTCACAAACAGTCCCACGCGACTGGCCCCTAGCTTCTGCCACCCATTTTTTAACTTAAGGCTATTCTGACAAATGTTTCTCCATGAATGTTTGCTGCAGAGTTATTATGCTTCTCGCTGCCTGCTCATATGGTCTCAGGCTCATGATAGATGTTAGAGTCCCCATGATGATTCCTATGTTTGTTGAGGATCAAAACGCCATTGACTGACTATATCGCAGACCCACTTTTGAATATATGATTTGTTATGACAGGCTGTGTTTTTCTTGTTATTTGAACACACAAGATGATCATGTTTATCCCATGTGTGTCACTAATGAAGGAGCACCAAGCATTTTGTTCTTCACTGGTACTCACTGCTGTTTTTGTGACTGTGATTGTTTAATTGATTAAAATTGTCTATTGATTGCACATCATTTCTGCATAATCCTTCAACTAAGGACCTCTGTTCAAATCATACCATGGCTTTTGTTCAAGGTGGCCATGTTTTGGGCACCATGTCTGCACGGCTGTGTGTCATGGTGGTTAAGAGGCGCTGCCTCCTGCAGAAGTTATTGGCCACTTTCAGCACAAAAAGCAGCATGTGTTGTCTGCTACCGGTGCACATCAACCCACATGGGAGAAGAGTCTATACATTATAAATTATTAGAAGGCACTAACCTTGTCCTAATGGTCCAACAGGAGCAATTCATTCTTCTAACCCTCATGACATCCACTACTGACTGCACACAGAACCATATGTTTTACAAATAGTAGAAGGGAGGGAAAGGGAATGGGACCAGAAAGAGAAAACAGCGAGACTTGAGATCACCATTCTGTCTGGGCATGGACATATGTAGGTCAGAAAGGGTGTCTAAAGGCAAATAGGAGATCTTTAATAATCTACCACCAATGTACTCCATCCAACAAACATACCTCTGTGTAACACACTCTCTGTGTTTTAATGTGAAGCCAGTATTCCTGAAACTGAAATATAAGGAAATATAAGTGAGTACTGAAATAATCACAAACTTCACTCTCTATTGGCTAGATACAAACATCTAGCTTCATAAGTATGCGCCTCCTGAATACTGGTTAGCTTATACTCTGATTCTTGTGCAACAGAAAAATAATGACTATTCTGAGCTTCTTATTCTTAACCACTCATGTATTTATTACTAAATACCATTTGTAGCACAAACGCACATAATCTGTAAATGGCATATCAAATGAAACTTGATGCAGGAATTCTTTCTTTTTCTTCAAAAAATAATTTAAATGTCAAAGAAAAAAAGTACTAGATTCTCAAAGTCTTTAACTACTAGAGTCTATGTGCAAAATAGTATTAAGTTTATTTTTTAACTCAACGTGATACCCAGAATAGGTATTTCAAACAGAATAGTTTTCCCACAAGCTTTCATGGACGTAGGCATACGTCCAACAGAAATCCATAAAACAATTGTCTGGGCTGCTGCAAGGCAACACTGTAACACGATTGCCTAGCTGTGAAACACAAGGAAAGTTGTTCCCAAATAATTGAATGTGGCTACTCTTATCTTGAAATGTAGTCCAGTGTAGTCCCATAGTCAGGTGTATTGGGCTAATACTTTCACATGCTGGTTGTTTAATACAAAAATTACAATTAATTTTGTTTCAATATTGTAAACTGATAGAGCGCATTTCCTCATTTTGCACATTAAACACATTTAACTGAAAGTGCTAACTTCAATGCTGAAACACACATGCACAATAAATGCAAAGATTTGTAGTAGGCAATCATATTTAGGCATTATAAGCAAACACATAAATTAACATATTGTATTGACTTAAGTTAGCCTAACTGCTGAAGACAATTTCAATGTCGACTTTGCACGTTAGGGCTAAGAGGCCTGTTTTCACATTTAAACTGTTGTTTTGCATAAGATGTTCTCCTATTTCTTCCTACTGCAGATGCTGTAATTTTCCAGAAGCCTTCTGTTTGCTAGTAAATAGGTATTTGTTATGTATTAGACAGCTGATAGTGAGGTTGCTACCCAGAGGAGAGGAGATGGCAGGAAACGCGACTCGCAGGAAAAACTGTCTGAACCACAAGATCTGTTCAAAGTAAGAAACGAAGGACATAGTTGTATAGCTCATTGTGAAAACATGAGAAACTGGGGAGTTTACCTGCTCTTAGAGGTTGCTGAATACTTATTGGGTCACAAGAGTGGAAATGAGACAATTGTTGCCATTAATGTTTTAATTGAATTATTAGTGTGTGTTCCTTAGATTAGTCAGAGCCCCTTTTCAGAGAGAGACCCTTCTTTTCTGAGAGCCCTTTCTTCAGAGATTTTAGACCCCCTGGGAGCTTGCTGTAGAACTTAGGAGGCAGATCTTAGAGATGTCTGCTGACTTTGAGCTGAAAATACCCTTCCGGCCTCTGCTAATCTCCAGTGCTTGAGTGCTAAGGCTTCATGCCTAAGCATTTTCATTCTCTCATCTGAACGCTTTATTTGGGATTCTGAAACTGACACCTTACCTTGCTTACAGAAATTAATTGTCCTTTATACCCAATCTTCATTAAATTAGAATTAGGGATTTTCCTTTATGGAACACACCTGTTGCATTTTCTCTATCTTATTTGTAATTCTTACTAATGCGGTATTTTATCTTGTCTTGAAATATAGATTTATTTATTATTTGAATTTGTAATAATAATGGCTATATTCTAAATACTTCCTGAATTAATAATTGCTTTGGAATAAATTTGTTAATAAAACTGTTAAACTCACACTAAATCTCTTTGTGGGTTCCTGTGAAACCCCAATTGGACTTCACTGTTCATGATATTTTATGTAAATGATAGCTCCTTATAATCTCTCCTTCTCGACTAACAAAGGTCCAAACGACCAGTGGCAGGGGTTATTTAATGATTATACTTGACGACTGTTATACAAGAATCCCCGCTCCAGCAAAGCTAAGTCTCATTTTAGAAACGTTTTTTTTTGTGAGGAGTGCCATCATCTAGGTTCTGCTTTTGCACCTGACAGCTTCTGTCAAACTGTAATCCTATCTCTACATCAGAGGTATTTCCCAGTTTTTGAAAATCTGGCCACTCTTACATCTCGCTTTTGGAATATCATGAATTTCAGATGTTTAAGAGCAACATATTCATGTGGAGAGCTATACCTTTTTTTTTTAACACAAACTTTATTGCATTTTATCACATTTTACATAAGGAGAAAATCACATTGTATGACTGTTTACATATGTACCCAAAAAGGATAAGGGTATCTCACAGTGAAACAGACATAGAGCTCACAATACAGCAACACTGAATGCAATATATAAAACATATAGTCAAACAGTCCTTCCCACCCACCCATAAACCATAATTTAGCACCTGGTGTGTATGCCTGTTAGATGGGAGTTTGTGCGCTGGGGGTCTGATGGTATTATGCATAAGCAATAGTGAATTGTAACTGTCATGTTGCCGATCTACGGGGTAGGTTGGATGGGTTGGGGTGGGCTTGTCAGTACCAGGGCACTAGAAGGGACGCTCCTCAAAAGAATTAGCAGATTGGGGATCTATTCTGGCACCAAGACCGCTTGGAGGAGGGACCAAATATTCAAGTGTGCCTCGCCGCCTAGGTATCATCACCCTGTATCCTGAACCCTTCTAGTAGCATATCCCATTCCATCAAAATGTTTTTTTCCGGAGTCCTTGATATTCTTCTCATCTTAAAGCCTCATTTTCAGCCTCTCCCCAGTGCAGTACCTACTCGCGCCATCTATCCACCTTCGGGGCTGAGAAGGCCCTCCAGTGCCGTGTGATCAACTGTCTTGCTAACAATAACGTCAGTCCCGTAAAGCGCGTCACCACCCGGTACATTTGGGCCATGAGTGCAGTCCTTATGTCTGGTGTATTCCAACGGTCTATGCCAGTCACGTCCGCCAGTGCCGGTGCAATGGCTCCCCAGTAGCCGGACAGGACAGCCCAGAGCACGACCATATCATATGCAAGAGGTCAGCTCTGGCGCCTGACAACGAGGAGAGGTCGAGGCGGCAGTCGGGAACATTGTACTAATCATATGCGGGGTTAAGCACGCTCTATGTAAAGTAGTGAACTGGATGAACTTAAACCTCGAATAGTGTGAGACTTTTTTTTGAGTATTCCAGTATGCAAGCCCATTTTTCATCTGTTAGCTCTCTAGCGGGATCAACCTCCCATTTAGCTTTTAAGGTCATGAGTGGAATGTCAAGCTGTGCCTGAAGCCCCCTTGTAGAGCCATCATATTAAGTACCTACCATGTCCCATGGCGTGTAATGCTTGGAGTAGCTCATGTGTCCTGGGTTCTGTTCTGTCTGGAGCCCAATGTGTACAGACATACTGGATGATACTGGCATGAGTCAGAAAAGGGTCTTGGACACATCATGAGTGTGAACAAAGTCATCATGAGTCATTAGCGTGCCATCCATGAACAATGTCTTCACTGTCGTCACCCCCGCTTGTTCCCACATGTCCATCCTCTGTGCTGTGAGTGTGCCCAAAGGCTTGGGGAGACTGCGGAATGGGACATTGGGTGCATAGGGTGCCTGTGTAGAGGAATATCTCATTGCCATCTTCCAATACGTCAGGGCCGTGCACAACAAAAGTGAATCCATATGCGGTATCAGGACACCTGGGCAGATCAGCCTATGCACCAGACCCCTGTTTTGTTGGGCAGTGGTAAACTCTATTTCATGCAAATTATGGCCGGCCAGCCAGTAAGAAAGCCATTGCAATTGTGCGGCTATGCAATAGCCCTTGAAATCGGGGGCTCCCATACAGCACTTAGTGGACGGTAAATAAAGTTTCGTTAAGCCAACCCTTCGACAGCCCGTCCCCCATGTAAGTTCGATCAGAATAGTATTCAACAGTCTAAACACCCATGTCAGAATTAAAATCTGCAAATTCGCAAAACGATATAATAGCCGTGACAGCATAACCATTTTTTCGCCAGGTTCTAGACGACCAGCCATTGACAGAGGTAGTGTGACCCAGAAACCTACCTGGGATTGAAGTGCAGTGATCGCCAAAATAAGGTACCCTTCCAGTATATCTTGTGGCTTTCGATTCCTAAATGGTGAAATGCGCATGGAGCCATGGGTATATGCGCCTCCTCAAACGGGAAGAATTGCCCCGTATATGTGCCCGCAAAAGAATATGCACAGGGTTTATCTACATTAATTTGGAGTCCAGGCAGTTCCCCAAACTGAGCTACCAGTTGGGCCAGGTACCGCCGTTCCTCCCACAAATCCTTCAGGTAGAGGGTCATGTCATCAGCGTATGAAGATACAGAATGTGTTATGTTATTGAGTAGAATACCCTGATCCCGGACCTCTTGCCGGATCCGCTGCGCTATGGGTTCAATTTTCAGTATAAAAAGAAGAAGGGAAAAGGGGCACCCTGCCGCGTACAATGTTTTACTTGAGAGGGGATCAAGATATAAGGCCCGGTCCTCACCCTGGCCCTTGGTGACGTATATAGCAGTTTCACCCAGATGATGTATGCCGGTAGCATTTCGAAGCGGGCCAATGCTGCTAACATAAAATCCCAGCCAATTGTATCAAAGGCTTGGCGGACATCTAGGGACAGGCAACTGGCATAGGGATAAAGCCTGTGAGCCACGTCCTTCACCTGGAACAACCGCCGAATGTGTGAAAAGAGGTGTTGCTCTGAGAGATAAAATCACATTGGTTCATATGGATCAATTGCGGGAGTATTGGGAGCAGGCGGCGCAAGAGAATTTTGCTAAGAATTTTGTACTCTGTATTTAACAAAAATAGTGGCCGGTATGAGGATAGCTCCACAGGTAGCCTCCCAGGTTTCAGCATGGATGTGACTAGTGCCTCTCCAGTATTAGGGGGGTGCGCACCCATATCAAGAGAGGTTGCATAAAGCTTTTCGAGGTTTGGAACCAATCGAGTGACGAAGGTCAAATAAAATTCCATTGGTAATCCATCAGAACTGGGTGTTTTATTGCAAGCAAGCTCCTTGATAGCCCCTCATTTCTCTTTTGGCATAATGGGAGCACCCCATCATTCGGAGCCACTTGGGGTATCTACATTTGATTTAAGAATTCACTATCGCAGCTGGGTCAGGGGGGTGGGGCCGCGTATAACGCTGTGTAGAAGTCACTAAATGTCATATTAATCCCCATCTGGGTCACAACCTGACCCTGTGGAGGGGCATGTATCGATAATATATGTGTGTGGGAGACAGGTCGGGTCGGATTAGACACAGCAGTGATGTGCCTGACTTGTCCGCCTGTGTGTGTACCTTATGTGTGTACGTTCTATAGTCTATTACTCAGAGGCGTTCTAGGAGTTCCGCATGTGTAATCCTAGTTTCTTGTAAGGCAGCGGCTGCATCAGGGTTCACGGCCGCGTCCCTTTCTAGGGGGCCCAGACAGGTCTCCAGTTGTGTTAATTCCCAGTGAATTTCCTGTCTAGCTCCCACTATGGTATTGATTGATGTGCCTCGCATCACTCCTTTAAATGCCTTCCACTCCACCAACGATGAAGAGGCTGTGCCGGCATTATCAAAAAAATATTTATCTATGGCTACAGCCAGGGTTTCTCTAAACACAGAGTTCTCTAATAACCGAGGCTGTAAGCGCCAGGTTGGGATCAGGGCTGGTACTCATCACCAAGCAAATGTTAATTCTATTGTCTTCCCTAAATACGTTGTGTTTGCGTCACTAGCCTGCAGATTTGGAGATCCAAGGAAGTGGTCAAGATGAGAATGGTGGGCATGTGGGTGTGAGTAAAAGGAATATTCTTTCATACCCTCATTGAGACACTGCCAAAGATCTAAGAGTCCCCAGACATCCCTCCACTGTCTCAACAACTTGGCCTGTCGTTTCCCAGTTGTGCCAGTTAGGGGCGGGTGTGAGCTATCCAACTCTGTGTCCAACACTGCGTTAAAGTCACCCCCAAGTCCCAAATGGTAAGGATCCCAATCCGCCAATGCAGTCGGCAGGTGTGTGAAGAAGACATTTTGTTCAGTATTTGGTGCGAATATACAGCCCAGCACTAAGGGTTCACCATCTAATGTGCTCCTGAATAAAACATACTGACCCTGAGTGTCAATTTTCGAGTCAGGTGCCAGGAACGGGACTCCGGCTCAGAGCCAGATCGCAGCCCCCATCGAGAACGAGGAGTAGGATGTATGAAAAAGTTGACCTTTTCATTGTTTGCGGAGTTTCTGGGCCTTGGAAGTCACTAGGTGTGTTTCTTGTAAGAATATAATCTTGGCGTGCAGCCTATGCAGTTGGGCCAGTATTCTATGTCTCTTGTGTACTGCCCCTATACCCGTCCAATTCCAAGTAATAGGCATATCATTTTTCATTACAGTTTGCATCTCTGGCATAACATGACTGATGTAAAAGAACAAGTCCCCTCGCACATTGCCATTGTTCCCCTCCAATACAGCTGGTGATGTCCATAAACCATAACCAACAGTGGTACAAAGGTCATGCTAGTAATCATATCGCTGGAGCCACCTTCTATATACTTGAAGACAGGAGGAGTATTTAGACGTATCTGGCCAGAAAAAAATACGTTTCCCCAATTCTGGTTCCAACACAGAACACATTTAGACCAAACCAAAAGCAACAAACACAAAAGAATTACTGTATGATATTAAGTGCAATTGCCTACGGAGGGGGACCAAACTGAACACTTGGGTGACCCCACTTAATCCGGGGGATAGCAAAGACTCGTGTCCCACACAGGGGCACTGGGAATCCTGTACAGCAGAAATTGTCAGGCAGTAACATAAATAATATGGAGCAAGCAATGGTAGAGATATCACAGTGGGCCACCCATCTGATTCAGAAGTCCGGCCATGGTAGACAACACTCGAGAGCAAGGGGTGGGAGAGGGAACAAAGTCGGGTATGCATTAGAGGGACAGGGCATGGAGGAGTAGGAGGGGGATTTGGGGTAGAGGGTGGGGGAAAAGGGGGAGGGGCAGAGCACTCTTCTACGTTACCTCAGGTATGAAACAACTGCAACAAGGCTATGCTGCAATCCATCAATGGGATAGCATCAAGGATCAGAGTGTCAGCAGTCTGAGGCGTCACAGTAGGGCATAGTGCTACAGTGATATTAGAGTCCAAGTCAGTGTTCAGACTCGCTGAGGAGCTTGAGGAGAGTTTCCGCTGGTGAGGTTCAAATGATGTCATGGATGCGAGTACTGCCGCTTTATTGTCCAGGGCCTCCTGCGGTGTGGGTAGCGCCATTAGGACCTGTTGACTGACTCATCTCCCACATTGAGGTTAGTTTTGCTCTCTCCGCTGTGCAGGCTCAGCTGGAGGAAGGCGACTTGCTGTGGGATATTGGCGCTTCAGCCAGTCTCAGACAGCATACGGAGTGTCAAAAAATAAGGAGCGCTCATCGTGCAGAACCTTCAGTCGACCTGGAAACATCAATGCATGCAGCTGCCACTTGACTGATTGGAAGGAGGCACGGCGTCTCTGTGCCTCTAGTGTGTAGTCCGGGAAAATGGACACTGTGGAGTTGTCGATTCTGATGGGGGGGCCACCTCACTGGCTTTACATAGCAGGTGATCACAGTCCCTATAATTCAGTATTCGTGCCACAATGGGGTGCAGCAGCATTCCTAAAGGAGGGCACTGAGACGGCACCTTATGTGCTCGTTCCACTGTGAATAGAGGTGATAGGCCCTGGGGGGCTGATTGTTTTCTGGAGCAATTGTTCGATTAATACAGTCAGATTGGAGCCCTCCGCATCTCCTTGATTTGCACATTATTATGTCGCGCTTGGCCCTCTGCGTCCTCTGCCCTCTCATGCAGGACCGTGAGTTGTTTTTGGTGTTCAGTGATGGATGTGGGATGGGCTGCCTGTTGAGGGACCATCTCTGATATCGCAGTTTCCGCTGAGCGCAGCCTATCTGAGGTTTGCGTTGATCTTCTCGCAGTATGCCAAGGTCTGTTGATAGCGTGTCAATACGTTGTTCGATGGCAGACTGGGAATCTCGGATTTCGCGGACCATCAGGTCAAGTTTATCCGATTGAGGAGCCAATACAATTATCCAGAGTGTGTGTTGAGGAACCATCCGACTGACTCAGAGGTGCAGGCAGGCCTGGGACGAAGAGCGGGCAGATTTGGTGCGCCCAATAGTGTTGATGATGGGTACAAGAATGGTAGAAACACAGATCAGTGAGGGGCACCCAAGGCAGATGAAACAACAGAAGGCACTTTCTCAACCAGTCCAGCAATGTGAATGCAGAGGTGCACCTCCACAACCTGGTGTAACAAAGGGCCAACAATCCGCTGGCCAACTCCCTCTTTATAGTGCAGTCTTGAGGAAAAGGACCCAGCAGTCAATCAAGCTATTACCTGCCAAAGAGGGCGACACCTGTGAGGACTGTAGGGATACTGTAGCCCAGTACATGTAAACTGGGTGCGAGAGGGCGCGCACCACAGAGAACAGCGACCACCTATTGCCCAAGAACCAGCCAGGAGGCAGTTCTTGATGTGGCATCAAGGAGCTAAAAACTTTGCGAAGTATAGTGTTGTCTTGCACCCGCCAAGAAGGGTTACAGCTACGCAGCCAGGGCCAGTGTCATGGGGAGCTGATAGGGTCAGTCACCAGGGGTCCGAGAGCAGAAGGATTTTTGTGGCCCACCTCAGTCCAAAATGTGTGTGGGAGGCTTACTGGGCAAACAACACTATGTTTCGAGGGAGCCTCCGGATTTCTCATTGTTCAACTGGTACATTCAAGGCTGCGCAAGCCCCCCCGGGAGCCGACTCATGCAGTGCCGCAAACGGGGTCCTCTTTGCTGCAGCACGTCTCAGCCCAAAGCTAGGCCCAGGTAGGCTGCCTGACCTCACAAGCGCCTCCCGCTGTCTTCTGCTGCTCCAGCAGGCCAGCCGAGGTCACGTTTAGTGCAGCCAAACCACAGCGATCCTCCAACCTGGGGGCCAAGTAGCGCCTCCCCCCCATTCCCTACGCCACCTCCATCAGAGCGGGAGCAGCCACTCCCTTCTACCCCGAATTCCAGGCCAGCGGCCTCACAGGGTCACCACTGGAGTGCAAGACCCATGGCCCGGCGCAGACAGGGGGACACTGGAGAGCCGTCCCTGGAACGTTCACAGTCTTTCACACACAGGCCCCCCAAATCGCTCCCCTCTCGATCACATCGGGGCTCGGTTCACTCACCCGCAATCAGGCCAGTTCTTGCCCTGTGAGGGGAGCGGCAGCACAGAATGATGGGCCGCGCAGGAGGCTGCTACGGCAGAGCAGAAGGTGCGGGGTAAATCCCCCGGGCGTCCTTGCTGGACATCCCAGGCCCCAGAGCCAGCCACCTCCGCCTGTCAGGCAGCAGGCAGGGGCCAATCACGGAATCACACATCTCTGGGGCCCCTCACCACGTGGGAGACCACGCTATGCCCTAGAGCCGCATAGCAGCTTCCACCAGTCCGGCCGGGATCACCACAGCGGTGGTGGCGTGTAGTTAGTCAGCTTGTGGCTCAATGTGGAGACACAGAATCCCAATAACATGTCGGATGATGGAGGATTCCTGGGCTCCAAGTGGGAGCCTTAATGCAACATGTCTGCCATCTTCGGCGGTTGGCCATGCCCCTTGGAGAGCTATGCCTTAAGAATCACGTTTAATAAATATCATAGGTAAAAAGCAATAATTCTGGCCTTGGCAAGCGAGTGAGATGGTTATGTTTTTAAGTTGCAAGCATGTGCTATAAAAATAACAAGAAGAAACAAACATCATGGTGCTACGTGGCGGCCAGATGCTTGTAATACAAATTAAAATTAAAAAAATATATATAATCATTGCATATAATTAACTTTTAAGAGGTATAATAACCTTTTAATTTTAACATCAAAGGAAAAGTTGATTTTTTTTGCTGCTAACAAAAGGTACTGTTGCTTTTCAATTACTGTAACCAGAAGATTTACTTAAACACACGATGACTGTTTAAAATAATGATAAAGAATGGAAAGGAAACAACAGCATTGGCAAAGTAAAGTATTAGCTTAGCAGCCTGGAAGCTTTTATGTGGAGAGATGTGCCCATGTGGCCAGGCCAAATGTATCCATTCACAGTGCATGATAAACAATGTTTGAAGTGGGTTGATTCATTGCACCATGCTGCTTGCTGCGATAGGCGGAAGCAAAATGTGAATGACAGTGAAACAGACAAATGGAGAACGAGAGCTAACTGAAAGATGCCAGAAGCAGTCTCTATGCCGGACTTTAAAATATATTCTAGACAAAAAAAAGTACTCTTTTTCTGACCATCAGCTCAACACTTTTAGATTTTGGAAAGGGTGTTATATCAATTTTTGGCAGTAAGTACTGCAAAAAAGAGGAATGATGAGTGCCTCACACTGAGAAAATTAACCCTTTTCACGGATTAATCCACAGTATACACTAGCCTCTTGCCACAAGCACATGTACAACAATGCACATTGTGCCCTAAGCAACTCCAGGCATCTTTCTGCAACAGTGGATAAGGCAAATATGAATTAAAAAAGAATCTACATTGGTGTGGCTTTGCTACAGGCAGAAAGACTCTTACTCCCAGGTCCTCAAGGATTACCTTGGGTGTCTTGGCCTTCCTGAATTTTGTCTTGAAGTGCAAGCACTGGGCTAACTCATATTTTTGTGTCTTCACTGCATTTTGACATTATTGTCTAGGAGTGTCCTTCATTGTTGGCCGTTCATATTCTGCCAAAAAATGTTGTTTAAAAAAATATGGTTTTAAAACATGTGTAGGGAAATTAAAGAATGCCTCCAAAGGAGATATTTTTTCATTCGGCACAGGGTCCCCCAGTTTCCCACTCAGTCTTTCTATGGGGGCTTCATATAGCTTTCTGGTCGGGCTGCAGGAAAGACTGTTGTAACTACAACCTGAAAAGAGGAAAAATGCAAAGATGTGGTTGCAAATGATTGCTGTTGGCTTAGCTGCCGCTGAAGATCCATGGCCCTTATGATGGCAGTGGAGGTGCCAAATTATCTGGCAGTGGCCGGCTCTCCTCCCAGGCCTGGAGTTTGTAGTATTCGCGCAGGAGACTGTTGCTGTATGGAGGAATGGTCAGCCTTACTGACATCCTTCCGATGTACACAAGCGTGCAAGGAGAAGGTTCACCTGAAATGATACAGGTTCATGTGGATTTAACTTCACCACAATATTACCTGGATGGTCTTAATCTTGGCATTCTGTAACATAGTGTCGATCTGCAGAAATCAGTACCTATAATACCTTCTGATGGAATGCTTAGGTACAAAGGAAGTCATGTTGACATTTGAAGTGAAGTATACAGGTTAGCACACTAACATGCATGTGGCACGTAAACTACTCCCAAGATTATGCCATCCGTGATCAAGGGGGACAATGAGGGCAGTAACAGAGGCATGGAACAATGCATTCATAAATAGAATAGCTTTACTTCAGGGCATGAGAGGAGCAGGAAGCATGATCGGACTGCCCTATGCGACGATCAGGCAGTGCCCGATGGGCTGGTCTCACAGACCAGTTTGTGGGCCAGTTTTGTAGCACTGTGTGGGCCTTTTTTATGGGCAGGAGGGCCAGTTTTGTTACTGTTAATTTCACTGATAGGCCAGGATTCACAAAGGTTTTGCGTTGGGTTAGCATTACTCTTAACGTTAAACCTATGCTAAACCTTTTTGGGGATTAACAACCCAATGCAAATTGGTATTTGTGTTGGTTTGTATGGAAAAGTAATGCAAAGCAGTGCAAAATGCTGCTTTACACTACTTTGCGTCAAGGGGGCAGAACATGGGTGGTACATGGGCGTTCCCATGCAACCACCCATGCTTTTTGACAATAAACTCTATCTACTATCATTAGATAGACAGGATTTAGTGCCACAATTTTTAACACTACTGAAGAGCAGACGTTAAAAGGAGAAATGTTTTAATTTCTCCTTGCTGTTCCAACTTTGCATGTGTGCTGCACCTTACAGCACACATGCAAAGTAGGAAAAGGTTTAAAACTTGTCTAGTCATAGTATTATGTACAGGAAGGATACACTTCCTGTACAAAACCTATGGTAAACTCAGACAGGCACCCTAGCACTATGGCACTGAACTGTGTGCCTGGAGCATGGCAGCTGAAATCAATGCCTGTGCTAGGGAGAGGGGAGGAGAGAGCCATATCTCTGCAGATATGGTGCTCTCCTGCTCCCTCCCTGTCATGCAACACAGCACAGCATTTTTGGCTGCTGCACTACATTCCCTGATTCTTTCGAGAATCTGGGCCATAGTGTCACAAGCATTGGCTGCAGCAAACACGAAATGCATGCAGTGTCCTGTGCCTTGTAAAATACCCATACAGCGTGTCTTTACAAGTTCAAATCTGGCCTGATTTTCAAATGTGTGGCACTTTTTCAGATATCTGGTTCACTAATGGAGGCCACTTTTATTTTGGTGCTGGGCCTATTTTCTTGTCCCAGTCAGGGCATTTAGGAAGAATGGAAGAAGCTGTCACTGTGTCTGGGAATCTAGTATGTTGTGTCTACTACTTGATGTTCACAGAAATTGCTGTGGACACCCCCTCTGTTCTCTGGAGTATTTCCTCTTGTTACAATTTTTAAATAAGTGCTGCCTTCCAAGATGGAAATCTGCCACTCAATGTGGCGAAAAGTTACATGTGAGTTCTTCTTATCAGAAACAGAAAACCTCCAACAATGAAAGTTCAAAATCACCTGCATCCTATAACAATGCCAGAATTCCAAAATCATAGACCTCCTAAAGTACCAAGATAGACCATACTACAGGTAAATAAATCTCAGCTTTCCATTTCTCCTTTTGTAACAAAATACATTTTTTTCTAGGAAATAAATGCTAACAAACAATGCAACTTCACATTTAACAGGTTATCTAAACTGTTCATTTTCTCCACAGGAAGCCAAAATTAACAAAGCCATTTGCATTTTTTATCAAACAGGCAAAGTAACAGATTGCAATAATGAAAACAATGCAAAAAACACAATAACATATACTTTTTTCAGTTTTTATTTTGTCAACAGAATCAACAATAATGGCTGCAGCTAGACAAGCTATGTATGTCAAATCGAGCAAGGGAAACCAACTGCTGAAATATGGTGGCTACCTTTATTGTAAGGATAGATTAACTCAGCCCAGGGGTCTTTGGAGGTGTGTGCAATATTTTTCATCCCATTGCACAGGTTACTACTCTAGGTGACTGTGTTGAAAGCACCTCCGAGCATAATCACTCTGCCTCTGCAATGCAGATAGAAGTAAGAGAAAATATACAACAAATAAAATATCTTTTATCTAGCTCCAATGAACCCTGTGGCACAGTTTTTAGGGAGGTATCACAAAACATTCCCATGCATGTAGCTAGTAGTATGCCTGCAATTCCCAACCTTAGAAGAATGACAGGAGACAAAAACAGGCAAGTAATCCCCAACATGTGACCCCACAGACCTTTTCTGATATTAATGTTCCCCCAAACTAACTATTACTTTCACTAAGGAAACTTTCCTACTGCATGACAACAAAATCCCTCAAAAAAGAATATGATTTTTGGCACATCCCATAACCTGCTGACACTTGAGAATAGTGGTGTTTGGATGACGGATGGTAGTTTTAAATCCACACCCAATCCATTCGCCCAAACATACACTATTCATGCTAAAATAAATAAATAAAAAATCTGGAATGTATGAACTATTCATGCATGATACTGGAAAAACGATGAGACATCAGTCTCACATACACAGTACACTCGTTGTCGTCCACTCCCATCACAAAATCATAAACCCACAATCTGCAGTAGACACACTAATTTTGTCTCTTCGTTATGCACAACACACACTTAAACACACTCACTTATTTGTGGTGCTGTTAGGCCTCTCCTGGTCTCTCCTGGAACTGCAAGCAGCCCTGCTAAGTTTTCCAAGTCCATGCATAATGTGCTGCCCCAGCCCAGATTCCATTGAATTCTGGACTTTATAGTCTTAATTATTCCATTATTATTATGACTACAAGTCCCAGAATTCAAAGAAAATAATCGTGGGCTGGGCCAACACATCACACAGGGACGTAGGAAACTTGGCAGCGATATGCAAGGTGCCATGAGGACCAGCGAGGGCAGAAACACAAAAGGGAGCAACTCAAGAGAGTCCATGCCTAGTGCAGGAGAGAATTGCCCTTGGCCTACATGTGGTGCAGATCCTTTCCACCATTGTTTTGACAGAGAATGCTTCCCATCAGATAGTGCTCCTGTCTCCCATGCTCGGTCACAACAGACAAGCCTTCAAGGCTCCGAAACTGCAGGAGAAACAGTACACTGTGCAAATATGGCCATATTCAGCTGGTCCAGCTAAGTTACATTCCTAATGGCTCAGCAGCTGCAGGAATGAAAAATAATACGGAAAACACCGGTGAGCTCCAGACACGGGGGCCCAGGAGCAAACAGTGCTGGCTACTCCCTTCTTGTGCAGAGCCCTAAAGTTTAATACTGTCAAGGGTAAGTCTCTCACTTTAGACTTTTCCTTTGTATTCTGGAACTTGTAGCCCTATCTAGCCCAGTATGAAATCAGGAATCAAGACTTCTCTGGGGGATCCGACCAGTGCTTAATTTGAGCCAGTGGTTTCCGGTGCTCGGCACTGGCACTTAATTGTCAACACTGGCACTTATAATAGCTGCCACATGGTGGCACTGCTTGTGTAATTTAGAGAGAAGCACAACAACAGATGTCAATAATTCAATATACATTAAAAACAACTAGTACCTACCTCCAAGCCATTCTTATCGCTTTGGGGGCCCCAAACAGTCTGAATTGTCACACTTGCAGCAGTGATTGTTAGTAGTTGTGTAGGTACTGTAATTGGTAGCGCTAGCAGTGGCAATGGATTGGTCAAGCTACCGTGGCCTCCTGAAGAGGGCCCGGCACTTATCTTTTTACAAATTAAGTACTGGATCCAGTGACATTCCTGATCAAGACCTGAAAATTCTTGGCCAATCTTTGGTACTCTCCAGACTGGACTACTGTAATTCTCTACTTGCAGACCCACCTATCTCCTTTAAAATCCATCCTCCACTCACCTACACATTTTTCCTACCGGGCCAAAAGAAATTACCCTATCACACCTTTGTTGATAACTCTTCGCTGGCTTTCTATTGAAGTTAGAACCATATTTGAGACTGCTTTTTCACCCACAAAGTCATTCACACCTCCACCCCTCGCTATCTAGCAAACAAACTTCAGTTATCAGGTGGCTCTCGACCCTCACAAATTGTTGAGAATCTGATGCTCCAATCTCCAACTTTCAAAAGGGAAAGACTTATGGCGCAATCGTTCTCAGGTAATGCAACTAGAATTTGGAACTCGCTACCTCCAAAACCTTCACACCACCACCTCTTTCTGGATCTTCAAAATGGACCTTAAAACTATTCTCTTCCAAAGACATTTTTCACAATAACACTCCTCGCCAAGCTCCCCACCAGGCATATGCCCTTACATTTAATGGCCATGACTGTAACTGCTTCATAAGACTCTCAAGACCTATACCTCTGTAACTTAACTTAAATTAACTTATATTTAACTCTGTAAATATGTAATATTTATCTGTGTAACCTGAATTTTTCTAAATATGTAACCTATAATTAATATGTAAGTTAACTTGTACTTAACTGTAAATATGTAACATTTATCTGAGTAACCTGAACTTTTCTAAATTTGTAACCTGTACTTAATATGACATTTGTAAATACCTAACTCTTACCATGAGTAACCATAGTAGATACACGTATTGTCTCCCACTACCATGTTACTCTGAATTTCTCAAGTAACATTCTTTGCTCTAAACATTCTTCGCTCTATTGTTAAGCACTCTGACATCTCTGGGTAATATCAAATTGCATAAATAAATAAATACAAGTGCCAGAAAGCAAAACAAAAAGCTAAACTTGATGAGCTATTCACACATGGACTTGGGAATTTTGAGATCCCTCCTAGTGAGGGTCCTGGACAAAGTCTGCATCACATACCACATTCAGTCTCCTTCTGAATTTTGAATCTCAAATGTGTGCTAGCTCAGAGACAAATGGCAACAGGAGGCACAGTAGTATTGTAGATTTATAAAGTGCTTGATCCCCTCATGAGGCATTGAAGCATTTTTCAGAAGGCTAGAATGCTACTCTGTGAAGCCCAGAGTTAGCTTCTAGTGTTAGTTAAGAGCATTGCGTTTAGTTGTACATTATGCAACATTATAGTGTTGGTATACGATTAATTGCATGTAGTTTCTAGTCTACAGTAAAGTTAGTTGGTTATTGTTGTTATTGATGCAGATGCTTTAGTTAGGTATCAATTTGCATTCCTGATTGTGTATCTGTGATTAAAGGCAGTGGGGGCCTTCAGTATAGAATGTAGGTTACACTATTGTTGCCTTGTCAGAGAAACAATAATATGTTTATTGTGAGCGGTTAGTTAAAACCATTACAATTATTTAAAAAACTCATACAAAATGCTGGAAATCTCAGGTAAAAAAGAAAAACACACACAGATAAAGACATCCTACATCATATCATATCAACATGATAGGACAGAGTGCTAGTGCAAATAGCCCAGATTGACAGGGGGGGGTCAGATCAGATAAAGTTACTGGCGAATGGAACAATCGTCTGGTTGGAAGGTGGTGATGGCAGGAGAACACCTGACCCACGATAAGGTACCAGTGGCGTAGCAAGGGTGGGCGTGGGGTGGGCAGCACATATTTTGGGGGCGGCGGCCTCCTCCCACCGCTCTTCCATGTGGCCGCCGCAGGGCGGCAAAGTGGCTAGCTACACCACTGTAAGATACTGATGCAAGATCGAATGAGGGCATCAGTTTATTGAATGCATGGTGCAATCGGACAAGCTTACCTGACACAAAAACCATTTGACACATTTTAAAACACTCAGGGGTCGGTAAGTAAGTAACCATTCTTCAGATGGGAAAGGCAGTCTCACAAAGTGCTGGTGCAATAGATAATAGCAGTGACAGGATTATGTAACACTAAAATCGTGGTCACTTATTGGAAAACACACAATGTTTGATAAATGCCAACAGTGCTTTTTGTGAGGGGGCTCTCTTGCAGTGTCAGATGAAAAGGAAGTCAATACCTTGTGCCGGTGGCACAAAGATCATTTGACACATTTTAAAAACACACATCGGTTGGTAATAAAAATACGTTCTTCGGGCTAGAGGCACTGTCTCACAAAGTGCTAGTGTGAAAGGTAATAGCAGCGAGGTGTTCATTCAAAGGTGCCCCCCGACAAGGTTGCATAACCCTGAAAACACTGTCATGTGTTGAGAAGCACAAGGGGATTGTTGAATGCCAATAGTGCTTCTTATAAAAGGGGCTCGCTGGCAAAATAATAAAGATAAAGGACTCAATACCTTGTGTGGATGACATGGAACAACCATCCAATGACAGTGGGGGGGGGAGGGAATGTAAACCCACAATGTTGAAATCAGAGAGCGTGTATACTCATACTAATGGGTGCACTAGGGGCGACAGAATAAAGATGGCTGCTGTTCATCATATGGATGGTACCGTCTAGCGGGGCCCTAGGGAAGGATCGGGAATCGTGAGATCAATACACTGAAACCCCGGGCAGGATAGAGCACTTGGTCGCTCCCCGTGCCAAGGGTCCCGCCAGGCTGGATAGAGTCTGGTAAAGGTGTGCCAGGGGTGGGAAGGATGCCCCCCCCAGTGGAGCCCTTGGGCGACTGAGTCTGGTATGTGCAGAGGAGACAAATTTGGTCAGCAGAATGTTTAAAGAGGTGTTATCAGGGTTAAAAGAGGTGATGATAGCTTGCTTACGCAAGCGGACCCCCAGGGTGTTCTACTCACACTTTAGCCTAGTTTTATGCTCATCCAACAATGCAGAACAGAGACACACAATGTGTTTGAAAGATCCCTTGCACACTCCACAGCCCCTGCAAATTGTTCCTTCCAATGGTCAATGCCTACTGGAGAGATGTTTAAAAAATGGCCACGCCCCCAGCCTGAAGGCCGTGAATCTTGCCTTCAGATGGTCGGAGTATTTGCAGGCAAGATAAGAGCAGGGGATGTTGGTTGGTAGGTGTTAATGACCACCCAGGCGTGCTTACACTTGCCTAGGGTGGCCCTGTCGGAGTGGTATGATCAGAGGTGGACACATTGTTTGATCCCCAACTTAAAGGTGTGTTAGCTCCGGTTAGTGACCCAAAGTTCATTCACATCCAGGAGATGCTGACAGTCCTCAACGAACTGATGATGTGCTACACTTAGGCCACTGGTACTGATTTCAGCCCAGCCAAGGCAATATCTTATGCCGATGACACCCAGTTGGTGTTCCCTTTTAAAGACCAGTCGGCTGACTCCTTTAAAAGTTTCAAGAGCTGTCTCACTGATGTTGCAGCTTGGATGAACAATAATAAATTTAAATTAAACGCTGATAAAACAGAGGTGATGTTTTTTGGGACCAACAAGCCTCCAGACTCGGACTTGTGGTGGCCGCAGGTAATGGGGGTGCCACCCACCCCAACAGGCGCAGCGAAAAATCTAGGAATACAATAGGAGGCTGATTTGTCTTTTTCCTCTCAAATTCAGCAAGTAACATCTTCCTGCTTTGGAAAATTGAGGTACATGAGGAAATTTTTACACCTGCTTCCAGAAAATTGCCGTCGAACCGTAGTTCATGCAACTGTGACGTCCAGGCTGGACTATGCGAATGGCCTTTACTTAGGCCTACCTGCCTACATGGTGAAGAGACTGCAATTGGTTCAAAACGCGGCAGCTCGATTGATTAGACGCGTACCCATGCGACAGCATATCTCTCCACATATTAAGGAACTTCACTGGCTACCGGTGGCCAACAGAATTAAATTTAAGGCCCTAACTTTGGCTTTTCGGTCGTTCCATGGTCTTTGTCCCAGATATTTGAAACAACGATTATCTGCCTACAAACAAACTCGCCTATTGCGGTCCAACAATCAGAATCTGCTGGCTACCCCACGAGTTAGGAAAGAGCGCTGGGGCGGCAGATCTTTTGTGGCAAGAGTGGCTAAACTTTGGAATTCCCTGCCGCCTGTCATGCGGCAAATTGATTCAGAATGCCTATTCAGGAAGGCAGTTAAGACATGGCTTTTTAACCTGGATTAATTCAGTGGAATGGCTGATGTCTGACCTTTTATGCTGCTGTCACTTGTTGTTATAGCGCCGGGACACCTCCTTTGGGAGGTAGCTGTTTTGCGCTCTATAAATGGCCGTATTATTATTATTATTTATTATAACAGTGCCCCTAGACAGCCATCCCAAGCCACTTACAGTTTATGACACAGGTTGAGGTAGGCACCAGCACTGACTGCCTGCTGGTTGAGTAGGCTCAGTTCCAGCCTGATCTGGGCTGCAGATGAGGACCTTGGCAGGCGAAGGACACTTTTATATATTCTTGTGATGAGTTTGTTTTGCTCTTTTCAAACTCTTTTCCTTTCCCTCTTATGGATGGGGCGTGACAGCTGAGGTCCATGTGACGCAGTGTTACCGGGAGCAGCCTGGATCACTGAGGTAGTGTCCGCTGCCAAAGGCAGTGAGTCTGATACCCTTGCCTGCTCGGGGCTTGAACTTATTGATTGAGAGTGTGTACTCACTGGAAGAAAGTCAGGGCCTTCACAAGCCCACATGCGTGCAACATTGGTGGTCACAGAGGGACTGGACACCAGCCGAGAATCTTCAAGTTCCGGACTGGAGCTGATGGACACAAATTACACATCTATGGTTTGAATCTTATAGGCGGGGGACTGTTTTAGGTTTGTTGATGTTGATGAGAACCATCGGTGAGCTCCTTGATTTCAGACAGGACAGTATTAAGGAAGGATCGGAAGTGAGGACAAACTGTCTATGATGGGGGAGCAGTGGCAAACAGATTGCGTGAAGTTGGCGGTGGATTGTGCTCTGAAAATCAATTTATTTAGATTGTCGAGCTTGCTGTCAATCTCTGCCGTAAAGACAGCTAGCGAGTTCAGGAAGTCGACTTGAAGGTCCAGTTTGTCAGAGTGATAATTTAGAGCAGAAACTGTAAATTGGAGTGTCTGTAGAAGTTGTTGCTAGATTGAACTGGAGAGGGCCATGGTGGTTTCTGGGGCAACTTTACCTCGTGAGCCAGGGATACGGATGGGCTCAGAGGGAAAAAAGAAAGTTCCAAAAGGCATTGATCATTTGGTTCCATGCAGGCAGGTCTTTGATCTGGGCTTCCTGAGCCTTCCAAATGAGGTGGTTTTGTAGGTGAAAATAGTATTATGTTCCCGGTTGGGGCCCGGGTCCATTGAACCGCAGGTGGGCTGAAAGGGCAGTCCGCACATATCTCTGATATTGGCTAAGGGCAAGGACAGGCTGACAGGAGTAGATGGACTCTGTTTTGGGGACCTTGCATGTCCCAGTGGGGAGATGATGTAGATGTTTCATGCAATAACTTGTTGTAGGAGGGGACTGCTTCTGGGAATTCAGGGGTTGCTGGTGTAAAGCTATGAGGGCATGTGGCCAACCAAGGGTTGGGGGGGCTGGTGACCAAACAGCTGGTTTGGAGCTGTAGGGGCCGTCAAGACAGCTGGTTTCTTGGGCTCTACCAGCTCGACTTCGGCCTCCTCGGCACCATGCTGATAGATCCATTGCAATCTGGGATAGGCCATGTTGATGGGGCTGTTGATGAGGCTGGATGCACTTTGGCCTGAAATTTAAGTTGAAGGGGCCAATTCCTTCTCTGCACTGAACTAATGTGGGTGGTAGGCACTGTCTATCAAAGAGGGCTTTTTTAAGAAACCCAAGAGGGTTATCACATTGGGGCCTGCGGGGCTGGTCATTCTTCTAGTGTTCGATAAGACAGCCGTAGTATGGTCGAAAGCAGTGGTTGGTTTAGGACACTTGCCATTCCTGGAAGCAGAATCCGGTGCGGAAATCTGAGGGGATATGGATGGTGAAGCGTCATGTTGGCTGGACTCCGGGGCTGGGGGGTAAGCTACCCCCCCACAGGGGGAATTCCCACACAGCCCAAATTGTTCTCCCTGTACCTTGGGGCAGTTAGAAGGTTCTTCCTCATCCTACCCGACCTCATGGTTTTCCTCCCTGGACACAGATGACTCTCACTTTCCCAAATGCTGCTGATCTTCAACTAGGTGCAGGGGGAGGGGCACGAGCACACTTATCTAGAGAAGTCTTGAGAAGTTAAAGTGTCTTGTCCAGTGAAAGTAGTTGAAAATAAAGAATAAATGGCTCGTGCCAGTGCTTTTGAGGAGTGGGGTCAATGTGGGTCACGAGAACTGCTTGCTTGGGGCTGGCATTGTGCGTTCAGGAGAAGAAGGCTGTCCATGTGCTGGTTGCCGGCTACCAGCATCTGGGCATTTTTGAGGACAGGCTGGAGTTATAGGCGGGAGGTTCAATCAATCAATCAATCATGTCACTTATAAAGCGCACTACATACCCGCGAGGGTCTCAAGGCGCTAGGGGAAGAGGGGGGTGGTGCTGCTACTGATCGAAGAGCCAGGTCTTGAGGAGTCTTCTGAAGGCCAGTAGGTCTTGGGTCTGTCGGAGGTTGGTGGGGAGGGTGTTCCAGGTCTTGGCGGCGAGGTGGGAGAAGGATCTGCCGCCGGCGGTCGTTTCTCCGGATGCGGGGGACTGTGGCGAGGGCGAGGCTGGTCGAGCGGAGCTGGCGGGTGGGGGTGTAGAAGCTGAGTCGTCTGTTGAGGTAGGCTGGTCCGGAGTTGTGGAGTGCTTTGTGTGCGTGGGTGAGGAGCTTGAAGGTTATCCTCTTGTTGACAGGGAGCCAGTGCAGGTCTCTCAGGTGGGGTGTGATGTGGCTGCGTCGGGGGATGTCGAGGATAAGACGTGCAGAGGCGTTCTGGATGCGTTGCAGCCGTCTCAGGAGCTTAGCCGTCGTTCCTGCGTAGAGGGCGTTTCCGTAGTCCAGCCTGCTGGTGACGAGGGCCTGGGTGACTGTTTTTCTTGTTTCGGTGGGGATCCACTTGAAGATCCTGCGGAGCATTCGGAGGATGTTGAAGCAGGATGAGGAAACGGCGTTGACCTGCTTAGTCATGGAGAGGGTGGGGTCGAGGATGACCCCTAGGTTGCGTACGTGGTCGGTGGGTGGCGGGGCTGTTCCCAGTGATGTTGGCCACCAGGAGTCGTCCCAGGCTGAAGGGTTGGAACCAAGGATGAGGACCTCCGTCTTGTCCGAGTTCAGCTTCAGGCGGCTGGTCCTCATCCATTCGGCGACGGCCTTCATTCCTTCGTGGAGGTGGGCTTTGGCGGTGTGAGGGTCTTTGGTGAGGGAGAGGATCAGCTGGGTGTCGTCGGCGTAGGAGATGATGTTGAGGTTGTGCTGTCGGGCGACGTGGGCGAGGGTGCCATGTAGATGTTGAACAGCGTTGGGCTGAGGGAGGAGCCTTGGGGTACGCCGCAGATGATCTTGGTGGCCTTGGATCGGAAGGGGCGAGGCGGACGCTTTGTGTTCTGCCGGAAAGGAAGGATGTGGTCCAGTCCAGGGCCTTCTCTTGGATCCCGGCGTCGTGAAGGCGTGTTCGTAGTGTGTGGTGGCAGACCGTGTCGAAGGCGGCTGATAGGTCCAGGAGGATGAGGGCTGCTGTTTCTCCGTTGTCTAGCAGGGTCCTGATGTCATCGGTGGCGGCGATGAGGGCGGTTTCGGTGCTGTGGTTGCTGCGGAAGCCGGACTGGGAAGGGTCCAGGATGTTGTTCTCCTCGAGGTAGCGGGTCAGTTGTTTGTTGACGATTTTCTCGGTGACCTTCAGCGGGAGACGGGAGCAGAGAGATGGGTCGGAAGTTCTTGAGGTCCTTGGGGTCTGCCTTGGGTTTCTTGAGTAAGGCGGTGATCTCGGCTTGCTTCCAGCTTTCCGGGAAGGTTGCTGTCTCGAAGGAGATGTTGATTATTTTCCGGAGATGGGGCGCGATGGCTGTACTGGCTTTGTTGAAGATGTGGTGAGGGCACGGGTCTAGCGGTGAACCGGAGTGGATGGTGTTCATGATCTCGCTGGTGTCCTCGTCGTTGATGTTGGTCCAGGAGAGCAGGCGGTTGGTGGTTGTGGGGGCAGTGGTCTCGGTGGTTGCCGGGCGGTCGTGGTGTTGAAGCTGTCGTGGATGTTGGCGATTTTGCGGTGGAAGAAGGTGGCCAGTGAGTCGCACAGGTCTCGCGACGGCTGGATGTCGTTGGTGTTGGAGCTGGGGTTGGAGAGTTCCTTCACGATGTTGAAGAGCTCTTTGCTGTTGTGTGCGTTGTTGTCTAGGCGGTCTTTGAGTGAGGCCCTTTTGGCGGATCTGATGAGGTGATGGTGACTGCGGGTGGCGCTCTTGTGGGCGGCGTAGCTGTCCGCTGTCCGTTCGTGGAGCCAGATCTTCGCCAGTTTTCGGCATGTTCGTTTGGAGGCCTGGAGGTCTTCGGTGAACCAGGTGGCTTTCTTGCTGGTGTGGCTGTTGGGCGGATTCTTGAGCGGGGCGAGGGTGTTGGCGCAGTCGTCGATCCACTGTCTGAGGTTGCGGGCGGCGGTGTCGGGGTCGGAGGGTTCGGCAGGTGGGCTCAGGGCGAGGGTTGTGGTTAGCTGGTCTTCCGTGACTCTGCTCCAGCAGCGGCGAGGCATTTGTTCGGTGCGGTGGTGCGTGGTGGGCTTCCTGTAGGTGAAGTGGATGCAGTGGTGGTCAGTCCAGTGGGGTTCGGAGGTGTGGTTGAAGGAGACGTGTGGGCTTGCGGAAAAGATGGAGTCTAGCGTGTGGCCGGCGGCGTGGGTGGGTGTAGTCACGAGCTGTCTGAGTCCGAGGGTGGCGAGGTTGTCGATCAGGGTGGTGGAGTTGGTGTCCTTGTTGTTCTCGAGGTGGAAGTTCAGGTCCCCGAGGAGGATGTAGTCCGTGGAGGCGATGGCGTGTGTGCTGACGAAGTCAGCGATGGAATCGCTTGAACTGTGGTCGGGGTCCGGGGGTCTGTAGATGAGGGTTCCTCTGAGGGTGGTGTTGGGATCGGTGTGGATCTGGAAGTGCATGTGTTCGGCGGTGCTGAGGGTGTCGTCGGTGTTGGTTGAGACTCTGAGGGTGTTCCTGTGGACGATGGCGATGCCTCCTCCGACTCCGTTGGTGCGGTCCCTGCGGGTGATCTTGTATCCGTCCGGGATGGCAATGGCGATGTCGGGGGCTGAAGCGGGATTCAGCCAGGTCTCCGTCAGGAATGCGACGTCTGGGGAGGTTGAGTCGAGAAGGTCCCAGAGTTCGATGGCGTGTTTGCGGGCGGAGGCGGGTGTTGAGGAGGATGCATCTGAGGTAGTTGGGTTCTTTCCTGGGCGGTGGTTTGGCGGGGCGGGTGCTGGCGAAGCTGCAGTTCCGGCAGGTGAAGGGCCCTTGGGTGCGCTCGGGGTGGCCTGGTAGCAGGCGTGATCTTTTCCGGGGTTGAGTGCGTGGAGGGTGCTGGCGTCGTATCGGCGTCTGTTGATGTGGCGGGCGCGGGGGATGCCCGGACCAGGGGGTCTGGCGCTGGGCGCGGTCACGGCGCGGACGGGCACAGCGGCCGCCATAAATGGGGAGGTGGGAGGGAGGAGCAGGGAATGGGGCAGCGAATGGGCAGTGAGGGGGCGGGGCCGCAGGGGCGCAGCGGCGGGAAACAGGCACAGAAGGGAAAACGAGCACAATCAGGGGCAGCAAGGGGGCACAGAAAGGAAAAACGAGCACAATCAGGGGCAGCAAGGGGGGCACAGAAAGGAAAAAACAGAGCACAATCAGGGGCAGCAAGGGGGCACAGAAAGGAAAAACGAGCACAATCAGGGGCAGCAAGGGGCACAGAAAGGAAAAGCGAGCACAATCAGGGGCAGCAGCAGGGCACACAGACGGAGCTGTGTGGTGGGGGAGCGACCTACCAGTCAAGGTCAGGGGTCGCTCTCTTCACCACGCAGCGGCCGCCATAAATGGGGAGGTGGGAGGGAGGAGCAGGGAATGGGGCAGCGAATGGGCAGTGAGGGGCGGGGCCTCAGGGGCGCAGCGGCGGGAAACAGGCACAGAAGGGAAAACGAGCACAATCAGGGCATCAAGGGGGCACAGAAAGGAAAGAAAACGAGCACAATCAGGGGCAGCAAGGGGCACAGAAAGGAAAAACGAGCACAATCAGGGGCAGCAAGGGGGCACAGAAAGGAAAAACGAGCACAATCAGGGGCAGCAAGGGGGCACAGAAAGGAAAAAACGAGCACAATCAGGGGCAGCAAGGGGGGCACAGAAAGGAAAAACGAGCACAATCAGGGGCAGCAAGGGGGCACAGAAAGGAAAAACGAGCACAATCAGGGGCAGCAGCAGGGCACACAGACGGAGCTGTGTGGTGGGGGAGCGACCTACCAGTCAAGGTCAGGGGTCGCTCTCTTCACCACGCAGCGGCCGCCATAAATGGGGAGGTGGGAGGGAGGAGCAGGGAATGGGGCAGCGAATGGGCAGTGAGGGGGCGGGGCCGCAGAGCGCAGCGGCGGGAAACAGGCACAGAAGGGAAAACAAGCACAATCAGGGCATCAAGGGGGCACAGAAAGGAAAAGAAAACGAACACAATCAGGGGCAGCAAGGGGGCACAGAAAGGAAAAAACGAGCACAATCAGGGGCAGCAAGGGGGCACAGAAAGGAAAAACGAGCACAATCAGGGGCAGCAAGGGGGCACAGAAAGGAAAAAACAGAGCACAATCAGGGGCAGCAAGGGGGGCACAGAAAGGAAAAACGAGCACAATCAGGGGCAGCAAGGGGGCACAGAAAGGAAAAGCGAGGCACAATCAGGGGCAGCAGCAGGGCACACAGACGGAGCTGTGTGGTGGGGGAGCGACCTACCAGTCAAGGTTGTGCTTGCAACCTTGTGTGGCGAGCGCCGACTGTGGCTTGGGGAGGTTGCTGTGGACTGCTGCGGGCTAAAGAGTAAGGGGGTGTGTCGTCACTCACCCCCGGTTCCAGGTCCTGATCCTAGTCCTGGCCGCCTGGCCAATGCGTGAGGCCGCGACGATGAGTGAGGGGGGTGGGTAGCAAGATGGCTAATGGGATGGGCCCTGCGGGCCGTCTGTTTTTTTTTCCCTTTCCTTTTTGGGATGGCTGATTGGCAAGTTGGCAACAGAAATGGTGGGGCGGGAAGCTTCCAATCACAAGATCAGTGGGGGGCCACCGAGCCACTGGACACCCAAGCAAGCTCATGCAAGCTGGGCAGCAGGCTCCTCAACATGCCTCCAGCGAGCAGACACAACACGCAGCACTCAGCATGCCCTGCCTTTGCTTGCTTGGCTCTGCTGGCCCAAAGAGAGGGCAGACCACAAATAAAAAGAGAGGCCGGGGGCCGCAGTCTGGGGAACTGAGAGCTGAAAGCCGAGAGAGCACTTTCCCCAGCAACAGGCGCATGACGATTACACGTTCCATCTCCTGACAACACGTCACACAGTTGCCAGAGCACATCGTGTTAACAGATGGAAGTTGTGATGTTACAGAATATGGTTATGTGTATTTTGGGTCAGTCCTGTATGGCCTGGATCAGTGAGCCTGGTGGGAATTGCTCAGTAGGATTTAGTATTGAAGGTCAAACAGTATAGGTTAGAAAGAGACAAGGACTGAGAAGCATTCAGACAAGAGGAGCATGAAAAAAGCCTGCTGTTCAAGTCATGCAACTTTTGGTGATGGCTCACATACTATGTCATGCTAAGCAGCAGATGTTTTTATTGATTGCTTATAATTTGTAATGGTCACTATTTACCGGAACGCTCGGCAGTGTACTGTGTCGCTGGAACTTTGGCTCCGCATTCTTCATCTCACATCATGAAGCGTGACCACACATTTGTTAACATTTCAGCTTTCCCAGTCGCTGATGGCATCGTATGGGATGCGGTAAATTTCCAAATTCATGGACCAACCGAGATTATTAATGTACCAAATGTCCTCCGTGTTTCAATGGGTGATGTCGTTAAAAGTACTATTCATTCTGACGATTGGGATGTTGTAGTGGTCTTAGGTTTCCCTTATGCCTTCCTCTCCTCATGAATAGAATGCTCGGGACCAATGTGTTCTGGTTCCGAGCATTCTCTCTTACAACGTTTAAGGTGTACTTTTGAATGTATTGTCGGTTACTGTGGCTCGGATTGAGCTAGCTGCTGCGCAGCACCTGACGTGAGAATAAACCTTACTATCAACCTTCTCAAGTCTTTGGTGTATCATTACTACACCAATTTATGGCGACGAGCGTCAGGTGACTGCAGAACCCGCGCGAGGAAAAAAAAGGATTTGTCCTACCTGGCCGGCGGAGAGAGGACCGTGTAGCTGAACGGCACGACAACGAAATCGCTTCTGGCAAGTTTGGCTGAGAAGAAAGGAGTCGCACGCAGCATCGGAGGTACTGTAACTCGGTTTGGGACGGGGTCAACCGGAGGTGCCAGAGGTGCAGAGAGAACTAGTGCGCAGCGTAGCGAGGAAAAAAGAGAGCGCCATCTTAGGAATATAACGCAGCATAACTGTGCGTTCCAAGGATAGTGCACAGTCAAAGAAGAATGCCAGAGAGCGATGGGGGCCATCTTAGCGTGAAACGCACAGCGTAAGATGCAAGCGCCATTTTGAGTTGAGATAAGCAAATACGCCTGCAGTCTTATAGTACAGCAGCAGCAGCTGAATGTTAGCGCCATTTTACCTTGGGAGTGAATTGGCAACAGGAAAAAGACGTTGAGCTGCAAACAGTAACAGCAAAGGAAAAAACGAAGGGAATTGTTTAGTGGTTGTCATCACGACATTTTACGGTGACAGGCACACTTGAAAAGGGCAGATTTAACTAGCGATCGATGTGAATAAAAGAAGTCTACCCACAACAGATCTCACGTTTGTGATACGCACACCAGCTTGGTAATAAAGGTCATTGCCGTTGCGCATTGCGTTGCGCATTAAAAAGACAAGAGTTTATCCAGCATTCATTGTTAACTTTTGTTTTTCAAGGAGTATAAAAAAAAACGAGCGGCACATGCTCTAGTTGGAAAATAAAAAGGACATACACAGAAGGAGAAAAGAAGCAGAAAGTAAGGAGACAATTCAAAGAACATATATGCTACTACACAGAGTCATCACCTTGTATGTTTCACTGTTATTTCAAGAAATGCATAACATTTAAGTTGAGGGGTTGGAGGAACGTAAGAATCGATTAGGTATAGTTATTGTAGGAGTAAGAGTATTTTCATATTCATAGTATGATGCAGGCAGTAACCCCACCCCCACCTTTTCTTGAGTCACCTGGGGATCCTCCTATTTCATGGAAGAAATGGTATGATGCCTTCATCACGTATCTAGGAGCTATAGGCGCTTCTCGCTACAGAGCAGAAAGAAAAAAATGTTTACTCCTACATGCCCTGGGTTTTGAAGGGAGGTCAATATATAAACACTTGCCTCCTTTAGTACGTGCGGCAGGAGAAGAAGACATTGACGAGTTTGTGGAAACAGTTAAAAAATTGGAACTAAGATTTGATGTACAACCTAGTCTGGTAGTGCTAAGACACAAATTTTTCAAGCGTGAACAAAGACATGGAGAAAATGTAGAAAATTTCATTTCTGTACTAAGAATGTTAAGCGCAGAGTGTCAGTTTGAGAATTTTAGAGAGCAACTGATAAGGGATCAGTATATTTGCAAATGTGGAGATAAGAACATTCAACAAAAACTCCTGTCCATGGGCAATCCTTCTCTTGAGGAAACTTTACGTGTTGCTAAAAGTATTGAAATGTCCAAGTCCTCTGTAAAAGAATTAGATGAGAAAGTCACTGTGAATAAGGAAGAGGCTGTGGGAGTCGTAAGGTCCAAGGATGTTAAAACAGGTGCATCTTTGCGTCCAGAGAATAAGTTTTTTAAACAAACTAATATATGCTTCAAATGTGGAAATACTCCGCATTTTAAATCGGGTCGACCTTGTCCAGCAAGAAATGTAGCTTGCAGGTCATGTGGGAAGATGGGACATTTCGCGAGGTTGTGTCAGAGTGGGAAGCGTGTCCCTTTCAATGTTATCGATGCGAGGAAAGGCACAAATGATGCATGCGCTGTGATTGTGTCCAATCAGGAGTGTTCTGGTGAGAGTTTAAACAACATTCAAGACGACTTAAGAGAAATGGTTGTGGTTGTGGGAGATAAGGACACTCTTTCGGGAGTGGGTTCAGAATGCGTAGATCCGTATGTTGATGTTCAGATCGGTGGAAAGAGGGTTTGCTTGTTAGTTGACTCGGGGCTAGGATAACGATGTTGACTCAGGAGTTGTTTAAAGAGGTTTGGGACTCACGCTCATTGATGCCTCCAGATAGGTCCCCAGTATCGTACGAAGGGAGGAGCATTGAACTAGCAGGATATTTTGAGGACACCCTGGAATTTAGAGGCAGGAAGATTTTTGGAAAAGTCTATGTTGCCATCAAGGGTCTAGACATTCTTGGATGGTTTCATCAGGGTTTGTTTAAGATGGTTCTCCGACCGGGCACGAGAGATCAGGTTTCCATTCTACGTACAGATGATTATGAGAACAAAGTGCCCGAACGCTTTTCCGCTCCATGTACAGATGACTTTGAGAACGAAGTGTCTGAACGCTATCCTGTTGTATTTAGTGAAGGTTTAGGCAAAATCAAGGGGTTTACACATGTCATTAAGGTCAAAAGTGATGCGATTCCCCGTAAAACACAGACTAAGGAATGTTCCCTTCAGTGTGAAGGATCAGTTGGAACAAGAACTCAATGGTCTCTGCAAAAAGGAATAATTGAGCCGATTGAATCCTCACTTTGGCTTTCTCCCTTAGTTGTCGCGAAGAAGAGAAGTGGTGAACTTCGCGTATGTATTGACTTGCGCAGCCTAAATAGAAATATTTGGATAGATTCACATCCTCTCCCGAAAATTGCGGACATGTTATCTCTAATCAGTGGTTCGAAATGGTTTAGCAAGTTAGACTTGGCATCTGCATATCACCAAGTGGTGTTAGATCCTTCTTCTAGACATCTTACCGCTTTCGTCTCACCTATCGGTTCCTTTCAATATTGCCGCATGCCATTTGGGCTTGCCTCTGCGGCGGCTGTGTTTCAAAGGATCATGTCTTCCATGCTCAAGGGTATTAAAGGTGTTGTTGTTTTTCAGGACGACGTTTTGATTCACGGTGACTCATGTGAATCTCATGATGACATCATGTTTCGTGTACTAGATGTTTTGCAAGAAAGGGGAGTTGTTCTTAAGAAGGAAAAGTGTGTGTTCAGGGTACAGAAGGTGGAATATCTGGGACATGTCATTTCTCAACATGGTGTTGAGCCGAGGCCAGGTCTCGTGAAAGCCATTGTCGATAGTGAGGCACCGAAAGATAAGGCTGGGCTCAAATCTTTCATTGGGTTGTGTGAGTTCTACTCACGGTTTATTCAGGATTATGCTTCCAGGGTGCAACCTTTGACTAACATGCTGAAAAGAAGTGTTCAATTTGTTTGGGATGAGTCTTGCGAGGAGGTTTTTCAGTGGATTAAGGCGGAGTTAACTAGTCCTAAAGTTCTCAAACCGTTTGTGTCCAACGCATTGTGTACCATAACCGTGGACGCTAGTGGATTTGGTTTAGGAGCTGTCCTTACCCAGTGTGTTGACGGAGTTGAACACACGTTGGGATATGCCTCAAGGGTTTTGCGTGGTACTGAACTGAATTTTGCCGTCATAGAGAGAGAATTATTAGCGTGCTGGTGGGCTATAAGGAAATTCAGTCCCTACATCTGGGGGAAACATTTCCAACTACGCACTGATCATAGCCCTTTGGTATCTATCCTCACAGGAGATAGGTTCAAGGAACATACGCCTAGAATTGCTCGGTTGACAACGAAGCTACTACAATTCGACTTTGAGGTTTCTTACATTGCCGGAAACAAGAATGTGAGGGCAGATTACCTGTCGAGGTTTCCTGTAAAAGAGGAAGGTGAAGATGATGAGGAAGAAGATGAATGTTTTGTTGCATCAATGATTCTGGATGACATGTGTGCGGTGAATGAAAAGAGAGTGGAGGGAAGAACTCTCCAAGGACAGTTTACTTACTGAGGTTATGAACTGCGTGAAGAATGGTCGGCCTAGAGAGAAGAATGCACACTATTCTCTTCAAACTTTTGTAAAGGTGTCTTTGGAACTTTCTGTAGAGGATGGTCTTTTGGTTCGTGGAGACAGATTGGTGCCACCAGATGTGCTTAGGGGAAGGTTAGTAAAAGGAGCACATGAGGGACATTTGGGTAGAACTCTTACCAAGAGAAGGCTGCGTGAGTATTTTTGGTGGCCTCAGATGGATAAGGATGTTGATTCGTGTGTCGAAAACTGTGTCATTTGTTCTAATTCAGAAAAAGCTTTAAAGTCAGAACTCCCCCTTCTTCCCATTGAGTTGCCTGCCAAACCTTGGGAAAAGATTGGTATAGATCTGGTCGGGCCCTTCAATATGTTACCTTCTGTTTCCAGGTTCGCTATTGTGGCAATTGATTATTATTCCAAGTGGCCTGAGGTTCGTTTCATCGGAGAGCCTAATTCTAGGAACGTTATTGACTTTTGAAAGATCTTTTTACGGGAGGGGTTTCCTTCCACCATCGTAAGTGACAATGGGGTACAATTTGTGAGTCAGGAATTCGAGTCTTTTCTTAGCCAGGAGGTATATCACATTCCAGGAGTGCACTTTATCACCCCCAGACGAATGGATTAGTGGAACGCATGAATAGAGTACTCAACAACTGTGTCCAGTGGGCGATAGCTGGAAAGTGTAATGTACAGAATGCTGTCAGGTCCATGTTGTGGTTCTATCGCACCACGCCACATTCGTCTACTAAAGTTTCCCCATATGAACTCTTGCGAGGGAGGAAACCATGTTCTAAAGTGTGTCCAGGTTGGATGTCTAAGTGGGTGAAGATGGGTTCCATGAGCAATGTGGATGAGTATGTGAGAGACAATGTATCCAAAGCTCAGGTTCAGCAAAAGACATACTTTGACGAAAGGAAGAGATCTGTTCCGCAGTCTATTGTTGTGGGTGACGTGGTACGTGTTAAGGTCCCAGTCCACTGCAAAAGGGGAGCACAAAGTTTTCTGAAACTCTTGTTGTGGATAAAGTGTGTGGAAATGCAGTAAGAGTCAATCAGAAGAATTGGTGGAACCTGTCTAGGATTGTGAAAACAAAAGGTCAGTTGCTTAATCAGGATTCTCTTAGTGATCATGCTGAGAGTCTTGTAAGTCAAGATTCACGTTGTGGTAATACTGGGGGTGTATCATCCTCCTCAGCAATGGGTGTCTTACGTAAAAGTTGCAGACAACGATTTGTCCCGGCCAAGCTCCGTTAGCCTTTGCTTTGCCTATTTTCTTTATTTTGTTTTTAGGTTGTCTTTCTTTAAAGTTTTTGTTTCTTTGTTTTTTTGTCTTCTTCCCTTTTGTCGTGAGGAGGAGGATAATGTAGTGGTCTTAGGTTTCCTTATGCCTTCCTCTCCTCATGAATAGAATGCTCGGGACCAATGTGTTCTGGTTCCGAGCATTCTCTCTTACAACGTTTAAGGTGTACTTTTGAATGTATTGTCGGTTACTGTGGCTCGGATTGAGCTAGCTGCTGCGCAGCACCTGACGTGAGAATAAACCTTACTATCAACCTTCTCAAGTCTTTGGTGTATCATTACTACAGATGTACATGCCGTTGAATCGTTATTTACTGATTTGAAATATTATGCTGCTTTTAATGCTGAAGATTTGTACATGAATTCTGCAAGTTATGCCGATTTATATTGTTACCAGCATTGGGGCAACCACTTTCTACATAAACCAAGTACCCTTCGGGGTCCTTTTAATTACACCCAATGGGAACATTGTCCGACCCCTTTGCCAGGTAGCTCCCAGACTCTTAGAAATAAGTTTACTTATTTTACAGACTTTGATAGATCGAACCCTGGGTCCTATTATTTTAAATTAAATACTTCATCTACACAGAAGATCATGTTGACCCACACCAAGTTACTGTATTCGGGTTCCTTTTTGAACGCCTTAGCTGTGGGTGGGTATGAACATTGGCGGGACGCCATTGACTTGAAATCTATTTGGGGCTCCAAATCGTGGCAGGTGCAAGGCACAGAAGCCTTGCACCGTGCTTCTGCCTCATCCCGGCCCAAATTTTATTTTTAAATCATACCATCTATCAAACAACGTGTTGGGGTTTGGCTACTTCCAAACAATTGAATGCACCTTCCATTCCTGTATTGTCTTCCACTGCCAACGAAAGCTTGCACTTCAATATTTCCCTAACAAATTTGCAAGCTTTGTTTCAGAACAATTCGTTTAATGTCTCTACGTTTGTTCAGTCACCCTGGTTGGCTTGGCCCATAGCATCTAATGCCTGCCAACTGCGTTTTCATGACACGGATCCTGGTTACAAACAGGATCGACCGGATCCAAGGTTTTCTGACTCTCGTACTGTTACAACATATTCTGTTGGTAAATTGTGTAAACAGTGGTTGCAGCACTCTTCCTTAGATTCTGTTAAACAACATTTATCCCTCCTATCAGGCAACATTGATCTGTCCGATTTTGTTCTGTGGCCTCGTGGCCCTCGACCTAAGAGATTCATTTATGAAACTTATAATGAACTCTGGAAGCTTTCCCAAATTGAAGCTGCTTCCCGTCTTCGGAAATAGATCAAGCAAATCTAGAAAAAGTGCTAGCTGTTGTTGACAATAGTATTAATACCCTGTCATCCTGCATTTACACATTAGAGAATATTGTTTCCTCTGTTGTTGATATTGTACAAAATGATGTTTCTGTGTTATATCATGGTCAGAATCAATTGCGTTCAGTGATGCAGTTTGCATGGACTTTGCAAACACTTAAAATGGGTAAAGTTCCTTGGCATTTTTTGAACACCTCGGCCTTTTCTTGCCGTTTAATTTAACTGAGAAACAGCAATTCATGTCCATGAAAGATGCAACGTACACATTATTACATATCGAAAAAATAGAGCCCTTACCATTCTCTGTGGCAGAATTGGATTCTGCCGTGTGGCTAGTTCACAGGGTTATCGCTTTGCCTTTTTCTTTATTTGAGTTCAGTTCCTGCATGAAACATTGTCCTGTAGGCCGTTTTCAGCCTTTGGGCAGTGCTTTCCTGCATGAGATCTGGTCCCTTCCTTTCATGTACCGATGCCTTCGGGACGGAAAGGAAGTTTTTCTCACAGGGGAATCATGCGATTCTACTGTGGGTCATTCCCTTATTTGTAAGAACATTAAATTGCACGGGGCTTGTAACGTTTCGGCTCCGAATCTTGCTTGTGTTTTAAAGGGCATTCCTGCTCCTGCTATATCACCTACTTTCACTGTGCTTGCAAATGGTAGCTATATCCTTCTGAATAATCAGGACTGCTGTGGAATGCTGGCCGGCATCCCCTATATTGTAACAGTTTCCCACATCGTTGTGTGCTGCAAAAATGTGCTTTTTCCTCCCCCGCACGACATAATAGATAGTTCCATTTGGCCTTCCATTCCAACTTTGAAGGCAGATTTCAATAAATTGAGCAGAATAAAGGCGCTATTATTAAACCAGGAGGTTATGCTCACGTCCGCGCAGGAGACATTTATCCTCCAGGTGGCTAGTACCCACAGTGAGATACAGGCCCTTTTGAACACAAACCTCCCACAACATTTCGGTGAGCTGATTCACCGCGTTTTCAATGCATCTCGCACCGAAGGTCTTGTGCACTTTTTTAAAGTCGTGGGCTCTGGCCTTGTTACCTCCTTTCAAGCTATGTTTGGTGTAATACCGGCTTTTATTCATTCTATTTTTTCCAGCGTCTTTGGCGGCTTTCCGTTGATCCTAGCATTAGCTGCTGGAATACTACTCTTAATTTGTTTGCTGCTCAATGGCTGCACTTCCTGGGGGCCTGCTCGACCACAGTCGGCTCCGGATGCTTCGTGAACGAATGCTCCTCAGCTTCGGCATCCTACCATTGGCGACACTCAGCGTGTCATATCAACTTTCTTTTCGCTTTGCGTATTTCACTTGCATGCAACATGTGATGTTGAGCTTAAGATGTCCTTTCTCTTGGTCCGTGGATCTTTGCCTCTCCAATACGTCTCAGTCGGACCCGGATTTTGAACAGTTGATGGGCCCCTTAATGTCCCATGAACAGGACTGTTCCGGCACTGGATTGATGGCGCGTGCGGCTGCACTTGGAGTTTGGGCGCAATGGGATGTCTGGGCGGCTGCTCAGAATCTCCTACAACGCAGTTATATTGAGTATCACGCAAGTTGTCCCGCAATGCTGATCACTGCTCCCTCATGTGAGGACCATGAGTGCAGTTTTGGTTTGTTGGACTGGATGGCGTCCCTTTTTTCAGACGATTCCAACGATGTCCTCTTGGAAGGTGTGGCGTTTTTCTGCACTTACACTCTCTTGGATTAGGGACAGTCGCTTTCTGCGTCCTGCATCTCTGGATTCTTTTTTGGCCCTCATTGGAATTTTATTTTTTTCAACTGAATTTTTTATTTACCGTCCGTCATTGGGGACTGTTCACAAATAGCCGTTTACATTCTGCTCCATCTATTTGAACTCTGTTTTCGTCCTATGTCTTGGCCTATGGACTGACCAGGGGAGGGTGTCGTGTGGTTTGTGGCCTCATTGCCTACATTGCTAAGTTAACTTAGGCCTGGCTGCCAGGATGCCTTTTTGCACACGTTACTTTGTGACTTTGTTTTCCAGCCTCTGCTTGTGCCCGGCTATATTAGAACTGTCTGCCTTTTTGCCTTTCACCTCTTTCTCCTGTTCCCTGTGGGTTTCGTCTGCACAACATGTACAAGGTCAAAAAACAACGTCCCTTGTTCTTGCTGATCTGGTCAGCCCTCGCACTAGACATAACACAAAATACAGCTGCACTGGAGAAATTCGTGTGCTTTAATGTTGTGATCTCGCTGTTTGAAGCACTTGGAGAAAAACCTTTCCAGAGAGAAGAGCTGTGCTTGTCTGATGATGTAAATCTTGCATCTAGATATTGAGGTATGAGGGTCCGCCTGACAATGCCCAGAGGTCTTCTATTTTTATAATAAACTAGCAATAGCACGGGGAGGGTGGTATGGTCATTTAGCCCTATATCCACTGCTTTATGAAATGCTTTCCCCGTTTGTATTCTATGGAATTGTAACTATGCTTATTATTTTATCCATATGCATTATGCTGATAGTACTGGCACGTGTACTGTATCTTAGAGCACGATAGTTGAAATAAACATTTTAAACTATACTGTGTCTCTTATTACGCATGTTGTGGACAGGAATGAGTGAGTTATGAAAGGGTGTTCTTGCTCCCTGCGAGTCCTGAGAGAGAGAGACCGTGTTCTGGGTTGTCTAATCATTGGTAGCATCGCTGCTAATGAGACGCTAAAGCTAGTCGGATTGGGATTGTGGGTACTAAGGTGCATGGTTGGTTCACCACTATACTTCGAGGTTCTATTATCCTGTGCATAGCTCTGTATATGTGCAGAATCCCTGCAACATTAGAAATGGTTCTGTAGTTGTTGAGAGTCTGTTAGATTGAAGTTAGTTTGCTAAAATAACATTCATGTGTAAGATATTTTGAGTTATATAGGAAATGTGCCTGTGATTAGGGATTGCTGATGTTATTATGTTTTGTTATTGCTGCTGAGGTTGATAGTAGGTTTTATTTCAATATCGCTAGGGCCAAGGGTCTGATGGCTCACAAGCTGGGCTACTCAGTCCCACTAGCTCATGGATTTCCCAGGGAGACTGTTACTGGAAGAAGGACAGAGTGGGGATGTTTTTCTCCAAGGAGCTCCTTTTTGAAGGGTTGTTGAAACTGCTTTTTTCTTTGGTTTATAGGTGTTCCTCTGGTGCTTTGGGTTTCTAGATTAAATGATGGTCTATTTGGTTGCAGAAGCTCTGGGGTTGAGACGTTCATGTTGTGCAATCTTGTGATAGAATCTTGAGTAGTTCCTTTGATGGACATTTAGCTGCAGTAATACTGTTGCCTTTTTTGTTTTACTGATCTATAAATTGAATCTCCTGTTTTGTAACTAGACATGATTGTCTTGTAGGGTGTTGAATTTGTACCACGATTGTTGAAGGTGACATATTTGAGTCTTTATCCTTTTTATACTATTATTCCTTCAAGGTGTCTTCTATTGCACTCAAGCTGGAGTCAATATATAACACAGCTACTAAAGTAATGGTTTCACTGAATTCTGTCTAGAATCACATTAGCCTGCTCACGATGTATTGATAATGCAGCACTAGCACTGAAACTCTCACATTACATGCACATTGCAGGACTCACTCTTCACTCACATCGTACTGCTAGGACTGTTCCACTCACCCTGCATTGACCCTGTAGTGCATAAATATTTGGCTCCCAATACACTCTTAGGGCCAGTTTACGACTTTGGCGGTGCGGCACCGGGTCCGCCCCACCGCCAAGGGTGTGGACAGACCACACATCAGATTAGGAGTTCCCACGGCGGTGCCCTGAAAATGGGCAGCGCATTAGGAACGCCAAATGCTGTTGTGCCCCCCTGTGTACATGCACATGCGAAGGAGGCACAGGGGGACCTGCAGCGCACCCTTTGTTTCCTCTCTGCCGCGGTGTTCATGGAGTAAGAACCTCCATGACACCGCCGGCAGAGAGGAAACTCATAATATGTTTGGCTGGACTGTGGCGGTCCTGCCAAGCATATTGCGGCCTCCTGACTGCCGCAACACCGCTAGAGAATGGTGGTTCCCTGACGGCTGCGGCGGGGCTGTGGCGATCCGACCGCCCAAATCATAATAGGGTCGTTGGGAGACTGCCACCGCCGTGCCCCCACGAGTCTGGCGGTCCGCCAGACTTGTAATCGGGCCCATAGTATACTGTCTAAAATACACTAATAGAGCACCGGTCACTGCTTTCATGCTCACACAATCACATTTCACTCTGTATTCCTCACACTGCACTATTTGTGACTATTCGTGTTCCATAGCTCATATTGGGCTCCCAATGGACTGCCAACACTGAAATCACAATGCCTTGCTCCCATTATCTTTAAACTGCAAATCATAGCCAGCTCTCAAGCTATACTGCAATTTGCTCTCCTAATGAGGTACTCACAGTCTATCCTCTATATATTACCAATGCACACCTCACTCAGACAAAAACGCTCACAATTCACTGCTAGCGACTCACAATTCACTGCATTGACTGCAGTGCTCACGCTACAATCACACTGTGCTATTCACACTGCAGCCACACAACATTACTCATACCGCACTGAACTGACACTGATCACACTTAACTGACACTGCAGCATTCACACTTTACTTACACCACATTGCGCCAACTATTTACACTGCACTCCTCACATTGCACGGTTCACAAAGCACTCAAAATGCACTGCTAAGGCTGCTCTTGCCTTGATTGTGTGCATGCAATTGACACTGCACAATTCACAGTGCCATGCTTACACTGCTCTGACTGCATACTCACAAAATACTCCTTCCACTGCACTACAAACACACGTTGTGCACACTTCTTTGAGGTTTTTGAATCACACTGCCTGTAATGTATTCTGCACACTAATTGCTGACTGCTTGACTTGTAATACACCCACAACACTCTTTAGAAAGTGTACTCACGCACACTGCACTCACATTGACATTGCACCCACTCGCTAGAACTCTCACTGCAATCCCATTTCAGCACTACCATGTTTTTATATTTATGGACAAAACCATAGTTGCCTGTGGCTTAGCTGTGTTTGTTGGTTTCCAACTTCAATAGGGTACTGCCCTTGATTTGCACTGCTTACGTTGGACTTACACTATAGTTCTAGTGCTATAATGTCCACAAAGCACTCCCATTCCAGAACAGATACTGTACTCACATTGCACTTCTTTTATTGCACTCACACAGCAAAGCATGTCATGCACTCACACAGCACTGTTGACATTACACTAACAATATGACATGCAGTACTCACTCTACTTTCTTGCACTGCACTCACCATAAAATATAATTGCATGCCTGTCGAACTGATCGTGTTATACTAAAACTGAAGCCTCACACTTTACTCAAGCTGCACTGCGCAGCATTGTGACTGCTTGCACAGCACTCATTGAAATACACAGCACATTGTTCCTCACACAATATCTCACTACTGAACTAGCAATGCACTCCTTTTTTACTCACATAAGTAATTTCACCATACTCACACTGCAGTGTTTGCACTGCAATAATAATGCTCTACTAACAGTGCACATTACATATTGCTCTGCTCACACTGCACAGCTAACAGTGCATGCATAATGCACCCTTCGTATTGCTCTCTCATTGACTCCAAGCACTGTACTCATGCAATGATTACGATGTCCTACTTACATTGCAGTGATACTGCCTCAGCCACGCTCACAAAATTCTCCTTTTTCAGCGAGAGAGCCCTGTATTGAATCTTCTGCACTTTGGGTTCCACACAGTCCTGATGAGTTTGTCCTCCTGTCTGGATTATCATTGGACCTGGGGCTCACTGTCTTGCTTCTCCAAAGGCTCTAGAGATACCAGAATGTGGCCACCACACATCATCTACGCCTCTGCTTGCAGGACCAGATGGTCCCTCCTTCAAACTCTTTTGTGACAAGAGTTACATCCACCAAGGCTCTCTGCATCTTCCACCAGGCCATTCATGGCACTGGCTTCATCTATATGCACCACCAACACTACACCTACTGCCAAAGAAAGACCCCAGATCCATACTGGCCCTGCCTCTGACAAGTCCTACGTTCTTAAATTCATACAATGGCAGTGTATTCTTGAGAAAGAGGCCAACCTCTAAAGTTCTCTGCCAGCAAGAATAAGGAACATCCACAACCATCTTGAGCTGTAAAGACCTGTTGGTTTTCAACCATCTGACCCATTACTCGGGCCCATCCCTCAGTTGACACCTATCGCACACTGTGCATATGTAGGACAATAGGGCAAGGTATGAAACTTAAGCATAGATCTATCTATCTATCTATCTATCTATCTACCCTTTCTGGTTCAATTGACCCCTAAATGAAATTAGAAGTGTGCAGTGACACGTTATAGCATATAGCACTCCTTCCAATACTTAAATTCAACAGCTTATGATTCCCAGGTAGACAACACTATAAATGTACACTATCCCTATCATGCACAACGTGATCGGCAGTTTCTTACCTGACCACCCAGTAGAAAGCTTCAGGGTGACCCTCGTAGTATAAAATGCTATAAAATGCTACAAACCCATACGATGCACACTATGCTATTCCCAGTATGCACCTCGCGCTGCATTGACAACACTTCATTTTCAATCTTACGACTTATGCCTCATTCACAAAGACAACTCACACGAACTCTGCTTGGCTCCCATTTCGTTCAACCTTTACTGCTCAACACAGCACATCTCACACTATGCTTCCACCCACATCACTGGGCACTTCTATGGGCTATCTATCCCTTTAAATAACGAATGTCACCGGCTACTTTGTCCCATGTTCTACAGCAGTGGTTCCCAACCTGTGGTCCGGAGACTCCTGGGGTCCGCAAAGCCTCCTTAGGGGTTCCGCGACTACTTAGAAAATTACATAATATTAACAGATTAATAAAGTGTATCCAAATAAAGAAGCTAAATGTACAATTGAAAATTCAAAACTTACTGTAAATGTGAAGGAATTTGAAATTTGGAGGCTAAAAATTACATTATTAGCCTCACATTGATTTGTGGGAGCAGTGCAGGTGCATCAAACAGAATAAAGAATGGACGATGAGCGGCCTCAATAGAAATTTAAAAAAGCTCCAACTTTTCTATTAAAATTACAAACATTTTTTTCTAATTTATATGTGTTTGCAAAATAAATAAAATATGTCATCATTTGTGTATTTGTTTGATGAATGTTTTGCCTGCATTTTTTGTGTACTGTTTTGCGGGTCAAATCATCGACAATACGTTCATGTCAAATAGTGTTTAAACCCAGTGTGACTAGCTCTGCGTGCCTTAAATCTTACCAAAGTCGTTAACTGGGCAGGACTTTTAGTGTGGTAAATGACAATTCACTAGGCAGGCTATTTAATGAAAAGTGCAATGAATCACACTTCACTGCCCGATTTCTTTAACTAAGAGTATAATCAATTACACTTCTATAGGCAAGCCCATCAAAGAAATAGAAACTAAATGGCAATACACTGGACAAGCCCCTTAAAGGAACGTTCAATGACAACACTTCTGTAGACAGGCCTTTTTCAGAAAAATAGTAGGAAATACACTTTACTTGGTGAAACAAATATATCTTAACCATGGACACTCCACTAAGCAGAGTCTTCAGTGAACAGAGCCTTTGAAAACAAGCACAATGGGCCAGATGGACTAAAAGACTAGTAGCAAAATGTGTCCTCATTTTTTGCATCCTGCCTTAAATTTTGTTATGTGACCCATGGTATAATAGGAGGCGCAGCTAAATCTTTAGTCTCAGGAGGTCACAAAACAATCTTTCTAAATAATTAGTTGGGTAAGTTGCTATTTGCGACCCCTGTGATTGGCTACAAACATAGGGATCGTGCCCTGCAAGAAACAACGGACCACCACCCCTGTGTTTGCCTTCCCAGACGTCATACTTTTTTTTTTTATAAAAGCAACTTATTTCCTTAAAGGAACTGGTGCTGCTATTAAAATAAAGAAAAGGTTTCCCATTTAAGAAGACATTGAGGGGAATCCCTTCGAGGCTGCTGACACCATCCACAAAGCAGAAACGTCACAACGGGAGACCTTCCCATTGAGTATTAGTTACAACCTCCTTAGAGGTCTTGATATGTAATCAATGGGTTGTCATCGATTGATGCATACAATACTGAATCCAATTAGGAGAAGATGCCCCTTTCAAGCCCCTTACTAAATTACGATTAGGTATAGGTCGTTAAGCCAGTTTGCGAGTCAGAAAGACTCGGTAAATGGGGTTGAAATCACAAAATAGCTTTGCACATCTTAAGAGTCTGTGGGGGAGAAAGGAGCTTAAGAAATTAAGAAAACCTAACACAAGAAGTCCCAATACTCATCAACAAACAAAAACTATTAACACAGTCCCTTTCAGCTGCAGAACCTAAAATCTAAAATAACATTTAAGCAGAGTTCAGGAAGAGTACACCACACCATACAAATCCCACTAAAAAAATATTTTTGTGGAATAAAACAGGAGGAGAGCACTTTCATAATCTTCATTAGGTGCTGAAAGACTGGTTGCGTAACTTCAGGAAGTCCACAGTGCCCGACTGTGTACTAGAAATTGAAGTACTTTAGTTATTCAACGCCAGATTTGTTAAGTCGCATATTGGCACCCTTAGCTATGGGAAAAATTTAGAGGTGAATGAAAAACTCGAATTCAAAAGGATCATCAGATTCTTAAACTTATGAGAACCTGTGGAAGTGTTCCCTTGTCTAGTGCGCCATGTCAACAGAAGTGAGGCAGAAACCTGTATTCCTAAAAATAGGAATTGCATTGTTAAGACAAGGAAGCTTTGTTTCATGCAATGTTTAATGTTGTTAAATCAATCAGTCGATTTGTTAAGTGCAGCATGTCACCCGTGTTGGTATCCAGGCACTGGCATGGTCTGGGTGATCAGCCAAAGAGTCAGGTCTTCAGAACTCTATGGAACTCTGGAAGAGATGGAGAGGTCGGGAGATGTAGAGGAAGTTCGTTCCAAGTCTTCGCTGCCAGGTAGGTGAAAGAGTGTTCTCCACTCCTGCTTTGTCGTATGCATGGGGTGTAGGCCAGCGAGAGGGAGGCGCAGCGGAGGTATCTAGTCGGCTGGTGAACATTCAGCCGGTGTTTCATGTAGGTGGGTCTGCAATTCTGAAGAGCCTTGAATACATGGGTCATGAGCTTAAAAGGGTATATATTCTGAATACGGAGTCAGTGGAGTTCCTTGAGGTGGAGGGTGGTGTGGGTTCATCTTGGAGGACGAGTTTGGCTGCAGCATTCTGTATGGTCTGTAGTCTTCTGATGAGTTGGACTGAGATCTTTGCTTAGAGAACATTACCATAGTCCAGTCACCTGGAGATGAGGGCCTGGGTGATGGTGCATCTGGAGCTTAGGGGGAGCCATTTGAAGATCTTGCAAAGCATGCGAAGGATAAAGAAGCAGGAGGAGGAGACGGAGTTGATCTCGGCCGTCATTGTTAATTTGTTGTCCAGGATGATGCCTAGGTTTTTGGCGTGGTCAGTCGGGGTTGACGCGGGTCCGAGCTTGATGGGCCACCAGGAGGTGTACCATGGGGAGCTTTTATCATTGAAGGTCAGAACCTCCATCTTGTCCCTGTTGAGCTTCAGGCAGTTGTCCCTCATCCAGTTGGTGATGTCTGTCATACAGTTGCAGAAGCTGGTCTTGGTGTTAGTGGCATCTTCGGTGAAGGAGAGGATGAGCTGTGTGTTGTCGGTGTAGGATATGATGTTCAGTCTGTCGGATTTGACGATGCTGGCCAGTGGTTTCAAGTATGTGTTGAAGAGGTTGGGACTGAGTGAAGATCCCTGAGGTACTCCAAAGATGATTTCCTTGTGTTCGGAGGTGAAAGGTGATAGGCAGACCTTTTGGGTTTTTTCGGTGAGGGATGAGGTGTCCCACCTGAGTGCGGCTCCCTGGATGCTGATGTTATGGAGCTTAGTGATGAGTGTGTGGTGAGAGACTGTGTCAAATGCTGGCGAGAGGTCTAGGAGGATCAGTGCTACTCTCTCTCCATGGTCGAGTAGGGCTTGGATGTTATTGGTAGCTGCAATGATGGCTGTCTTGGGGCTGTGGTTGCTGCAGAAACCTGATTGGGAGGCATTGAGGAGGTAGTTTCATTCCAGGTGTGAAGAGAGTCGATGGTTGATTTTTCTAGTATTTTGGCCGGGAATGGGAGCAGGAAGATGGAGCGGTAGTTGTTGGGTTCGCTGGGGTCAGCTGATGGTTTCTTTAGTAAGATGTTGACCTCTGCATGTTTACAGTCCTTGGGGAAGGTGGCCATGGCTATCGAGGTGTTGAACAGGATGGTGAGTTCATGGTTGATTCTGGCTACCCCTAGGTTAAAGATGTGGTGTGGTCACGGGTCGGTGGGGGCCCCTGAGTGGATTGACCTCATGATGGAGGTGGTGTCCTGGGGGGGTGAGCTGGTTCTAGTCAATCAGTCGGTTGTCTGTGGCGGTAGAGAGGCCATTTTGTTGGTTGAAGAAGTTGTTGGCCTATAGCTGGGGGTTGAAGTTCTTCTAGATGTTGGTGATCTTGTCATGGAAGAAGTTTGCGAGGTTGATGCAGAGTTCCTGTGAGGGGGTGATGTTGTTTGCTGTAGCTGAGGGGTTGAAGAATTCCTTGACGATGTTGAAGAGTTGTTTGCTGCTGTTGGAGCTTGATTCGATGCGTGAGGCTTTGCCTTTGTTCTTTGAGTCTCTTAACTGTTGGTGGTAGAGGTTGAGGCCTGTCTTGAAGGAAGTCTTGTCAGTGGTATCCTTGATTGTGCGCCATTTTCTCTCCAGGTTTTTACAGTAGCTTTTGGTGGTTCTGAGGTCTAGGGTGTGTACCTGCTTGCTGGATCTCGTGTGCATTTTGTTGTTGATAAGGGCGACATTGTCAGCGCAGTTAGTGATCCATGTGTTGAAGTTTCTGACATTCTGGTCTAGGTTGTTGACAGGGACTGGGTGGGTGGTGTTGAGGTGTGAAAAACGTGTAATATTTTACTTGGCATAAGCTGCAGCCATTTTGGCTGTGGTGTCCATTTAAGTTTCCTTCGTAATTCTTTCGCCTTTTCACTCTGCCTGTGCTATCTATTTTAGTTGACTTCCTGACTCAGCTAAAAGCAATGTACGTGCTGAGAGTTTGTAGCAGCCAGTACACCTGTTAACTGTCAATCATTTACTGCTGCCATAAGCACTCCTGCTCCCCCTCCCATTTTGCTGACCAAGTGGTTATTCATCTGCCCTTGTTTCCTGAAAACTATTTCTAAAATTGTTCTCCCTATTTCTGTTCACATGCTTACACTGCAGAAAAACTGTATAAAAGCCCTGTGTTCTGTGACTTCAGTGTACTACCTCCTCCAGCACTTGAGAGTGCTGTGTGGACGTGGTCCCACTCATGAGTGATTAATAAACTTGTTATTTATTCCTACTCCAGTGCTGATCTCTATTTTGTTGGTTTTTGAACCCGTGGACAAAAGGGTGACCCTGCACCAGTGTACCCCTAAAAAGGTACATTTCCACAATTGGCGCCCGACTCGTGGGGCCCCATTGGAGAAGCGGCCGTCCAAAGGAGTGGTCTTGACTGAGAATTGAAATCTTACTGAGGAAGCGCACTGCATGAGGAGACCTTTGTCTTTGCAGGCCGACGTGAATTTTCAGGTTTTTCTGATTTGACCCTCCAGGTGATGGCCGGTCTCAACTGGGGTTTTCTTTGGCGCAAGTTTGCAGTGACCATTAGGTCGACCAGAGATCAGCAGGTAGGAGTTGGAGTCTTCTGTTTGGTAAGGTGGCTAAAGCGGCACTCTTGATTTGTTAAGCCTGGGCTTTTTGTTTGAATTTGATATTCAATCTTTGCAAAGCTTGAAGGCAGGTAATGTGGAGATTTTTCTCCTTTTGAAATATTTGGAGTAGTAATATTTTACTAATATTTGTAAAGCATGCCTGTTCTCAGCACACTCCGTAGGTGGTGTTGCTGCTCTGGTGGTACCAAAAAGTAAGCTTGAAAAGAAAAAAAAAGTCAGCCGGCTCCCCCAGAGGGGACACCTAATAAAGACATATATGTCAAATATGGTATTTCTTCCATAATGTACAGTACACTGTGGAACAAATACACAAAGAAAGATTCTGATCTACAATGGCCAGTGAATGGGTCATTTGATTTTAAAAAGGTTCAATATGTAGAGCAGTGTTTATTTAAAAGAAAAAGTAGACAGGATATGTTTGATTGTGTGCGTATGTGGGAGAAAGAAGTACGAGAGAGAGTGAAGAGAGCAGAAGTTATAGCAGAAAAAGAACAACAAAAAACGATATATCAAAAAAGCGCTAGAATAAAAAAATAAAAAAAATAAAGAAAAGAAGGAAAAGAATAGAAAAAGAAGATAGGGAACGTCGCTTAGAGGTAAATGGCCAGTACCCTATTAGGCGCCCTATTTATCCCATACTTAATAAACCTCAGGATGACTGCATCCTATTAGATCAACCCCCACCCCCGTATAAATTCCCCACTCCAAGTGCCCCTGAGGATGAGGTTTTTGATAAGGAGCATTTGTCTTCAGAAGAAAAAGATAAAGATAAGCAAATTGGGCGGCAGACTCGCTCTACTTTATCTAGGGAAGAGAAAGATAACTTGCGGGATATTGCTAGAGAGGAAGCACGTCGGACTACTACAGCAACGGCCCTCACAGTTACAGTTCAGACTTGGGAAGATGCCAAACAGTTTTATTTTTGTAGAAAAATTCACTTGGGAGGTAAATATATGATTGGCGGCATATTTCTAATGCAACAGAACCAGATGATATAAGTACTGATTATAAACAGTTAGGAGATGGGACTTTCCTTTTTTCAAACCTACCTCATATGATTAGACGGGTGGTCAAATTACGAGATGACACATTGCATTTGCGAAAAGAGCAAGAATTAGCTAGGAAAAATAAAGTTGCAGAAGCAGTTCAATCTCAGGCAAAGAAAGTAGATGCTTTGGTGGATGCGAATAAACCTAGTAGTAGTGAGTCTGCTATGAAACCTATGTGTGAAGCTGCACCCCTCTATGTTCCTCCTAAGGGTGCGGGAACAAATGATGATAAAACTTCGAATGATGCAAAGGGATATTTTATATATAATTGGGTTTACACTCCTTGGAGTAGAATAGATGTGATGGCTCTTAAAGCTGCTTTGCCCGACCCCCGGAAAAATCCTGCCGCCTTCTATGAGGAGGTGGAAGGAGCCATTAGCTCCTGCACTATGACCTTGCCAGATATTGATATGTTCTTTGGGCTTATTTTGCCTCCTGATATGTGGAGAACAATACGTAAAATAGATGATAATGTAGCATATGGTGATACCTGGGAACATTTAGAACAAATAGATGCGAAAAGGGAGCTTGTGCAGAAACTTCAGAAGGAGATATTAGATCTTCCTAAAGCTATTGTGACTAAGTTAAAGACTCTCATACCCCCTAAGAAAATAGATTGGACTACGTTAGCGTCCTGTAAACAGAAAACAGATGAGTTAGTTTCTGATTTCTTTTCAAGATTTGAAGAGACATTCCATGATTTTAGTGGTTAGTCATTGGCTGATGATACGGGTAAGCATTTATTTGTTGACAAATTTGTCGCTAATATGTTACCAGAAATAGCTACTCACTTAAAGGCCAGCGAGAGTTCTTGGACCACGTCTTCCTCAGTTTCCCTTTTGACTATGGCCCAATATTATGAACAACAGGAATAGGAAGCAAAAGGCAGGGAGGATAAGAAGGTTAAGGACTTAAAGACAAAAGGTATGTTGGCTCAAATATATGGTCCACCGTTTAGGGGAGGTGGAAGAGGCGGATGTGCAATGTATACACCTGGAGTGCCCCCTCTCCCTCGAGCAAATTTGTCCCCTGATCAGTGTGCTTATTGTAAAGAGACTGGGCATTGGCGTTCTGAGTGCCCTCTTTTGCGAGGTCAGCAGTATCAGCGGGGAAGGGGAAGTATGAGAGGACGCCCAGGGAATTCAGGAAACAGGGGAGGTACAGGAGCTCACCCCAGATTGTAACACTTTTCGCCCTAAGTGGGATGGGTATGCCCAGACGTGGGTCCCGTGCTCACTGTGGCACTGGATTCAAGCTAGCCTGGCTGAAGAAGGGTGACATACCCTGAAACCGGTCCCAGGATGCTTGTTTCCGGTCCAGCGAGGACCTGGCCTGGCAGTTCGGTCTGGACTGTTCCCATGGGGCACAGGGTCAAGACTGATTTGCATATGGCTGGGTCCAAACTGGGGTGGCGTAGTGGGCAAAAGAACGATGGATTTAACCCAGATCTTTGGACTGGGGGAGAATGCATGCATTGTCAGCATTCCGTTCATCATTTGTTTTCTGTAACACTTTTCGCCCTAAGTGGGATGGGTATGCCAGACGTGGGTCCCGTGCTCACTGTGCCACTGGATTCAAGCTAGCCTGGCTGAAGAAGGGTGACATACCCTGAAACCGGTCCCAGGATGCTTGTTTCCGGTCCAGCGAGGACCTGGCCTGGCAGTTCGGTCCGGACTGTTCCCATGGGGCACAGGGTCAAGACTGATTTGCATATGGCTGGGTCCAAACTGGGGTGGCGTAGTGGGCAAAAGAACGATGGATTTAACCCAGATTTTTTGACTGGGGAGAATGCATGCATTGTCAGCATTCCGTCCATCATTTGTTTTCTGTAACATCCCAGATTTGAGGCAGTTGAACAAGGACCAAATTACTCTAATACTTTTGATAGACGAAATCAATATCAAATGTCTGATTATTCTGCTGATGCCCTTGCAGATTCTGATTATGCATAGGGATGCCTAGGATGGGGTAAGGAACTGGTTGAGGTGCTGGTAGATCAAATGGGTCCTTATGTTGATGCAAGCGTCTTGGGATCTACTGATCGGTTTTTGGTTGATATAGGGGCTACCCGTAATGCTCTGTCTAAAAAACTGGTTCCTAGGGCTCCCCTGTCTGGCACAATGATAACATCGATAGAATTCGATGGAACACCTACGCCTAGCCCACTTTCACAGCCACTTAAATTCAGACTTGATAAATTCACTGCAGCATGTCCATTTTTGCTTTCCCCTAACACGCTGGACAACAGTGTGGGTATCGATATGTTTAAATATTTTCGTGCCAAAATACGTTGTTCTCCAGAAGGTGTGCGTGTTATTTTAAATAACAATTATCCAATGGTTGAGAGATTCTGTCTTATCAATGAGGATGCCGCTCTGGCATCCTTACCTAGTGTGAAAGGAACACTGTTATTGGTATCATTTCTTGCCTTCCATCATCACAAAGTCTCGCGAAAGAAATTGCAATATTGTAGACAGCAGGTTACCTATTTAGGTCACCTCCTGTCTAAGGAGGGACGTGCACTCACACCAGACCGCATTCAGACCATTTTAGACACTCCTGTACCCCGCACTCAGAAGGATGTCCGTGCACTGATTGGCCTCACTTCTTTTTGTAAGCTAGCTTTTTTTCACACATTATTAAACCTTTGTTGGCCTTTTTGACTAAAGAAACTCCGATGCCCCTCCCATGGACTGCTGAGTGCCAGAGCGCCTTCCAACAGTTACGCCAAGCCCTTTGTTCTGCACCAGTATTAGGTACCCCAGACATGTTGATGAGTGACTATTTGTTCCAGTTAACTGACAGCTTGTCTTCTATTTATCAGCAGGTGCGGGAAGCTCTTCCTTCGTGAGCCCTGCTATGCTGACAGATCATCGTGACATTTTGGTCACCGAGAGAGGACGAGCTGTGTCACCTGAAAGACCTGAGGAAGTCTTCCCGGACCACACGATCCCTGGTACATCTAGATATCTGCTTAGATCCAGGAAGAAAGGCATTTCATCGCAGAAAGAGACTGTTTGAGCCACTGTCCTGGGTGGTTAAAGACTGACTACAAAGGGGGGTAGCCTTTTAGTGACTACTCGTCTCAATGTTAGTGAATAAACCAACGCCTGCCCAGGACCTTAGGGCACCATCTGTTTTGTTGTTTGCCGATGAAAATGAGCTCGCCTAAGAAGAAGGAGATCGCTGCAACAACGTGTAACGGCTGTACAATCTGCATCCTTGGTCTGACTTTGACTACTGTCATCATACCTACTGTAATGTGGGTAGTGGAGGAAGTAATGCCTGGAGCCTCCTTACCTAACATTACTGTTACATCACTTGCTGCAAAAGAGCACCATCATTTTGATTTGCCGCAACATGAACAGGGATACCGGCAAAATCTGAGAAACAATTCATTTCTTCAAATGTTGCATCAGACACACCAGCTAAGCAAAGCTACTAACTGTTGGGTTTGTGGCAAGATTCCTCCTCATCAGAACATAAAAGGAATCCCGTTGTCACCGCTGCCATTCTCTCACAATGGCTCATGCCCAGCTTGGTTCAAACTTCTATATGCCTCTAATGAACAAAGTCTGTTACCCCAAAGAAGATGGGGACCCATAAGCAAAAGGGACTGCTTTAGAAATGGAAGAATATAGTAAAGGAAGTGCAGCAATAAACTATGTGTATCAAAATTCTAGGTTGGCTAAAGGAAATGGACCCCTTGTTATCTCTGTTGCCATGACCACTGGCCCCCTTTGTGTACAAAGTACAGGCGATGTTCCAGTGGGCCACAGTAACTGTACTACAGTGTTGCAGATGTCTGCGAGAGGCCGAAGCAGCTTCCTTGCATCACGTCACACTTCTTTTGTTTGTGGAACTAAGGCATACTACTTCCTATATCCAGGCTGGTCTGGTACCTGTTACATAGCCTTCCTTCTACCACCTGTGTTTTTAGCTCCCCCAACCTACCATCAAGATTTGCAATTGTTCGATCACCATGCTGGTAGTAGGGGAAAATGTGCAATCGATGTCTCTGTAGTCGACCAGACAGAGACCACATGGGAACAATATAGACTGGAGCATGCTGTATCATCGGATCCAGCTGGTGTGTCTTCACACCGGACAATTCACCTTCTGTATATGCGGTCATTTCCAAACTACACAAAATAGCTACTGAGATACATCAAGACTCAGGAACATGGACTTGGGCTGGATGGTTCTGGAGCGTATTTTCTGTATGGGGCTTAAAAATATTTTCGGCCTTATTCAGAATTATTGCAGTTCTCTTTTCTTGTTGTTTATGTATCCAATGCGGGCCAATGCTTTGTTCCCTCTGTATTTCTACTTGTACTACTTGTCTACCATTTAAAACGAATGTCCAAAATGTAAATGCCCGTTTAGCAATAGACCGAGAAGTCAGCAATATAATGCTGATTGATATACATGATATTTATCGAACCCCTTTTAAAGCATAACAAAATGTCTTAGCTTATGCCAAAAGGGCCGTCTGTGGAAAACGTGTAATATTTTATTTGGCATAAGCTGCAGCCATTTTGGCTGTGGTGTCCATTTAAGTTTCCTTCGTAATTCTTTCGTCTTTTCACTCTGCCTCTGCTATCTATTTTAGTTGACTTACTGACTCAGCTAAAAGCAATGTACGTGCTGAGAGTTTGTAGCTGCCAGTACACCTGTTAACTGTCAAATCATTTACTGCTGCCATAAGCACTCCTGCTCCCCCTCCCACTTTGCTGACCAAGTGGTTATTCATCTGCCCTTGTTTGCTGAAAACTATTTCTAAAATTGTTCTCCCTATTTCTGTTCACATGCTTACACTGCAGAAAAACTGTATAAAAGCCCTGTGTTCTATGACTTCAGTGTACTACCTCCTCCAGCACTTGAGAGTGCTGTGTGGACGTGGTCCCACTCATGAGTGATTAATAAACTTGTTATTTATTCCTACTCCAGTGCTGATCTCTATTTTGTTGGTTTTTGAACCCGTGGACAAAAGGGTGACCCTGCACCAGTGTACCCCTAAAAAGGTACATTTCCACAGAGGGTGTTGATGCATCAATCTTCTGAGACTTGGCTCCAGCTACAGTGGGGTGTGCTGGACAGACAGGAGAAGGAGGTCCGTAGGCTGGTGATGTTGACATGGACAATAGAGTGGACAGTCAATGTGAGTTCTGTGATGTGGCTGTACTTGATGAGGTCACTGGAGGTGAAGATGTGGTCAAGCGTGCGGCCTGTGGTGTGCGAGGGCTCATGACGAGTTGGGTGAGGCAGATGATGTACATGCTGTTGAGGAGGTTGGTTGTGCTGGTGTCGTTGTGGTCGTTGAGATAGAAGTTGGGGTCGCCGAGGAATATATAGTCTTTGGAGTCTAAGGTGAGGGGCAATAAAGACAGTTATGAAGTTGCAGAAATGTGGTTGGGGTGTTAGGCAAGGGTGCCCCTAATGGTGGTCTTGCTGTCTGTCTGGAGCTGGAAGTTGAAGTATTCCGCAGCTGGGGTGATGTTGTCTGTCGTGGTGGTGCACTGTATGGATTCCCTGTGTATAATGGTGACTCCTCCACCTGACTTGTTGATGCGGTCACAGTGGGTGATCTTGTATCTTTTCGGTATCGCAATGGTGATGTCGGGCGAGGATGTGGAGTTGAGCCAGGTCTCTGTGAGGAAAAGGACGTTGGGTGTGAAGGTGGTGATTAGGTCCCAGATCTCTGTGGCGTGTTTGCATAGTGAGCGTGTGTTGAAAAGGGTGCATGAGAGCTGGTATACGTGTTCTAGAGTGGTTGGCAGAGTAGTCAGTGAGGGGCTGGGTTACGTGCTTGTGTGCTGTTGCAGGTGAAATGGCAGTGGGTGCAGGTAAAAGGTCCTTCCGTGAAGTGTGGTTCGATGCGAGAGCAGAGTTTCTTGCACTGTCCAGTGTTGAGGGTGTAGAGGTCAGCATTTGTGTAGCTGTGGGGGACAGAGGGGCCTGGTTTTGTGGTGCTGGGCATGATCCAGGCATGGGCTGATGCAGGCAGGCTTGCCATTGACATGCCTTTGGCTCATTGGCAGTGCACTCAGTGCACACGGTGGCCATTAAGTAGGTCCTGGGACGTAGGAGGTACGCGGGGTGGGGCTGCAGAAGGCGGGAAGAAGAAGAGGCGGGAAGATGTGCAGGAGCGTAGGTAAGGACCAGGGAGTGGGGGGAAGAGGGTGAAAGGTGGAGGGGGCACCAAAGGGGAGAGAAGGCGGCATGAAAAAGTGTACTGAAGGCAGAGGAGCAAAGGAATTCAGCTGAGAACAGAAAAGAGCAATAAAGAGGCAAAAGGTAAGAGTGAGAATAGAAAAGAGCAAAAAAGAGTGAAAGAGATGCAAGTGAGAACGGAAAAGAGCAATGAAGAGGCAGAAAGGTTTAAGTGAGTACGGAAAAATAGCAATAAGATCAACAAGAAAAATAGGTAGTAAGCAATGCAAAAGAGAAGAGAAATGCAGAAGAGAAGAGAAGTGCAAAACAAACCAGAGAAGGAGCAGAAGTGGGAGCATGGAGGAGGGAGGGAGAGAAGCAGGGTTGTTAAGGAGGGAGTCTTTTTTTCATGCAGATGTAGATTTGTTTTTCTTTGGTGCACAACTGGAAATTAATCTGATCCAACAACAGTGAAACTCAATACAATTGGTGTAACACTGCACAGTGAGAGATGGTTTGTGTAGAGCACTAAATAACATAACATGTGTATTTGTAAAGCGCACGTTCACCCGTAGGCATCTTGGCGCTGAATAACAGATGTTTATTGTTACCCAACTCAATGATACTCATTTTATCGACCTCAGATGGATAAAAGGCTGAGTGTACCCGCCGGGATTTGAACCTGTGACCATGAGGTCGAACAAAGGCCCCTGCAGTGGATGCATTAATCCACTGAGCCACCAGACGCGGCATGAAATTAATGGAGAATACATTTAGCTAGTGCTCAGTATGGATACAGTGGTTTGCCATTTTCCTGCAGTGCCTGTCCTAAGTCCAGCCATGGTTAAAGAGAATAAATATGGTTTTAATGCCGCCCTAACGTCTGTATGCCAAGTATGCCAAACTTCTGCCTTCTAAGGTTTCTTGCTCACATCTCTGAGTAACAAGAGAATCTTTTTTCAATAACGTCAGGGTTCAGTTTGAGCCATACAACAGCAGCATGTCCTTCAAGTGCCGTGGTCCCCACCAGAGATATTCTAAGGCATAGTCAATATGGACAATCAGCCATTTCCCGCACCTTCCAAGGTGCCCCCTCGGAATGTGATCTTTCGGTCTCTCTGCCTCACCCCTGTCTGTTTCTGTAACTTAACTATTCTCCCTCTTCTTGTCTACCTCGACTTCTTATTCTGTCTCCCTCTACCCATGTCATAAAGTTTTTGGAGTTGCGACAAGGCATATCTGACCTAGTTTCAGAAAGTTTAACGTATAATTCAAAATCGTGTGGCATTGTGGGCTTGAATCAGCAGAAAAAGGATAATAGAATTCCTAGTTTTTCAGAACAGAGTTCCACAAATGTGTCTTGCTTGCACACCAAAAATCCTTAACATGACAACAATCACCACCAAATATCTCTTTATGGGTCATACGTAGAATTTCAAATTTGACTCTGATCTCCATTTCAACCCACTTGTTACCTTTGTGAGCTTTCGTGACAGTCACATTGTGAGGGTCCAGCTCTTAATCATACCTCTGAATTTTGGCACATCTGTATCTTCATGAGAAACTTCTTAAGTAGGCCAGATAATATCCTATGAACATAGCTCCTGGCACAGAGTGTTGGGCTAAGGTAGCTAACTTATCTCAGTGTTGATTGGTGAAAGAAATACTTTTTACAGTCTGATCAATTACTTGGGTGAAGAAGGTAGTGATTCTTAAGCAACTAATCACTTGACTGAAGAGCATCACTGGAAACTCCCAACTAATCACTTGAGTGAAGAGGCGAAGAGCATCACAGGAGACTTCAAGATTTTTACATTCTCTTTAGGTGTTAGAGTCTGTTCAAAGAAGGTATTGTTCCCCTTAGTCTTAGGCTTCATACCTGTTTTCAGCTATAAGCATATCAATTCCATTATGGCTTCATTTGGTCGTATTCCACCTTTGTTTATCGAATCACACAGCTCCTTCAGGTATGCTCTCAAAGTGTCATACTGAAAACTGGATTGGTCTAATTCCATAAACATATGACTCTATCTGTATAATTCTGAAACTGATAGCAACACTGGCTGATCTTACTCAATAAGTGCCATGGATAGAGGTTGAAAGGATAAGGCAAAATTAAGTATCCCTCGGGAATGCCCCCTTTTAGCTATGAGACATCTGAAAAATGGCACTGTGACTGTATCATAGAGAAATGCTCTTCTTCAAAAGATTAAAACTACAAGAGCTCATTCTGCCCCCCAGAAATGCTCTTCAGTCAAGTGATTTGTACTCGTGTTCTAAGGATAATTCTTTTTGGGTTTATGTGTTGTCTCAGTATTTTTTAAGAAGCTCGTATTTGGCATTGTGTCACCACCAAATGCTAGCCCAACTAGAGTTGGAATTACTAACTGGCATATGATCTACTATATTATTCCTTGGGCTAGGGTGTCACTAGCAGCATGTCCGGGCTGGCGGTTGAATGGCTGTGTGACATAATATCGACCACAATAATATCACAAAAATATTGGCAAAAAAATTGTCAACCAAAATATTGTCATTCTATACTTAAACAAGAAAAACATAAATATATCCTAAAAACTGTGAAAACTATCTAAAATACCCTAATTTCAATGACAAAAATAAAGCAATACAAAATATCCCAATCACCTTTAGCATATGGGACACTTCCCAAATATTGCAAGCAACAGTATTAAGTACCAAAATACTGTTAACATGTATATAAAAAATATAACTATATTTAAATTCCATTAAACTAATATTTTAAAATAAAACACTACTGAACACAATAAATACAATTAATGTATTAAATATATAAACACAAAAATAATTATAAATATATTGTAAAATATATTCAACTAACATTAAACTAAAAAATATATAACATTAAAACAACATTAAAAAACAAAATTATAACAATCACTACAACACCTATAAAAATACTTATATATGTACACATAGCATTAACTTAAATAATAATTGTAAATAAATCTCACTTCAAAAAATATGTGTGTGTGTATATATATATCTATAAATAGATATATATGAACAACAACTCCAGTTCCCATCCGGTACCTGGACACCAACACGGGACATCAGTTTATAGATATATATATATATATGTTTTTTGATTGCGTTCCCTTCTGTCGGTCCCCCAATCAACCCCGACTTTCACAATACATCAAGAAATGGGAGTGGGTTACGTAGGAGATCAGTTGAAGTTGGCCCCGGTGGTTTGCTGGCTCAAGACCTGGCTTAACTCAGATTTAACCCTGAATCACATGATTTTAAAGGATTGTGTTTCCATGGATCGAGCTAACAATATTCCATGGCTCGCCTACGTCAAGTCCGCTTTAATTAAATTAGGGCGGCAGGAATTATTTGACCAGCTTGACAAAATAAAGAAAGAGGACCTGGCATGGGTTAAAACACATTTCCTGAATGGGCTGATGGCGGAGCGGGACGAAATTGAGCTAAAAAAATCCACTGTTAGAGCATTTTTCTTACTGAAAACCTCCCCCCTCATTGAACCCTATCTGAGATGGGTTACGAGGCCCGCCCATCGTGCACTTTTAACTAGGTTCCGTTTTATTTTAATTCATTTCTCCCTAGGCAACCTGCAAGGCTGGGTTAGGCCATGTGACCTGGGTCCTTGTACGTGTGATGATTTCTCAACCCAGGACACATTGCATTTCATGATGTTTTGTGAATTTTGTAGCGTTTTTCGTAGGAGGTTTTTAATCCCAATTTTGAAGGGAAAGGGTTTTATTCAGGCGAAACCCGCCTTGTTTTATCTCCAGCTGCTGAACAATCCGCAGGAAACTTTTTATATTGCCAGTTTTCTAGTTGCTGCTGTGAGATTGAAAAAAGCGCGGTTCCCCCCGATACCCTACAGAGTTACTACTTAGTTTTTATTACCTGGAATTATTGTATTTTTCCTTTGTCGATCTTTTGATTTGCTTGCGTATGGTAGCCCTGATTTATATGTAATTGGTTGAAGTTTGATTTTATGTGAATCTCCCTTTTTTATTAGATTGTTTTTATTTTGATGAATTGGATCTGTGTCTTTTTAAGTGTTTAATATATTGTACTATGTGGTGTACTTTTATGGTTTTTAGTAACCGAAATAAAGTGGTTTGATGATGATGATGATTTGAGTGCACGTAAATAAATCCTGATCTGGATTTTACACCAACGCGAGTGCTGGTCCTTACTGTTACTGAGACAGTGGAGCAAGATATATATATATATATATATTCACTGAAAAAACCATAGGTTTCAGGCATGTTATAGTTAGAAATTAGCATTTAAAAAACCTTACAAATTCACTGAAAAAACCATAGGTTTTAGGGACAGTTATAGTTAGTTGGACATTGCACTCGTACAAAACCCGTGAAATTCCCCCGTTATAGTTAGTTCAGGTAACTATAAATCGCGCCCCCGCAATGCACTGCTGATGACGTCACATATTACATCACTCATGACAGGGTCAGTGACATCACTGATGACATCACTGATGACATCTCAAATGACATCACTGATGACATCATCCAGTGACTGTGTGTTTCTGTAAAGTTTAAATATGTTTAATATATATAGGGAAAGGCGTATTGAAGAATGAGTGGGTGTATAAGTGTCTGAATGGATGATTTAGTAGGTGCGTGACTAACTCTATAAGTGAGTGATTAAACGTATCTTACTGAATGCATGGGTTAGTGACTAAACTGGGTGAATGTCTGTATCCGTCTGTCTGTTGGTTTGTAAGCGGCTGCATGGCTTTCTGAATAGCTACATGAGTGTCTACATGGGTTATTGATTGATTGTCTGAGTATCTGTATGGGTGCCTGAGTGTTTGTGTGGGTGGGGTGTGTGTGACTCTGTGCATAGATGTGTGAGTTGGTGATTCACTGGGTGCATGGTTTCAAGAGTGCATCTGTGATGGACTGTATGGGTGGGTGAGTGTGTGTATGGGTGTGTTAGTGATTGAATGTATATCTCAGTGGTACATGTGTGAGTAACTACATATGTGAAAGGCAGTATATATGTGTGTTGGAGTATATAAATGGCTATAAGTGAGAGTGTGTGATTGTGAGAGTGGCTGTATGGATGAGTGTGTACTTGTATCAGTGATTGTATAAGAGCATAAGAATGTGCTAGTATTTGTATGAGTAAGTGAGCTGGTGTGTGTATAACTGTATAGGTGAGTAAATGGGTGTGTGATTAAGTTTTTTGCATGACTGACTAGGTGTGTGAGTACCTCTATGGATGAGTGGCGGTGTGTGAGTGTTTATATAGGTGTATGAGTGCATATGATAGTCCTGTACTGAGTGACTAAGTATGAGTGACTGTACGGGTGAGTGAGTGGATGTGTGTGTAGACCTAAGAATCAGTGAGTGGGTATGTAGTTTTTGGTGTTGGAGTGTCTATGGTTTTGAGAATGGCAGTCTGTAATTTAGAGTGGGTGTATCAAAAGTTATATTAGGGTGTGAGAAGATGCATGAAATTATCACATGGATGATGTCATCAGTGATGTCATTTGAGATGTCATCAGTGATGTCATCAGTGATGTCACTGACCATGTCATGAGTGATGTAATATGTGACGTCATCAGCAGTGCATTGCGGGGCGCGAGTTATAGTTAGCTGAACTAACTATAACGGGGAATTTCTATGGTTTTGTACGAGTGAAATGTCCAACTAACTATAACTGTCCCTAAAACCTATGGTTTTTTCAGTGAATTTCAAAGGTTTTTTAAATGCTAATTTCTAACTATAACGTGTCTGAAACCTATGGTTTTTTCAGTGAATTTCAAAGGTTTTTTAAATGCTAATTTCTAACTATAATTGTGCCTGAAACCTATGATTTTTTAAGTGAATTTCAAAGGTTTTTTTAATTGCTAGTTTCTAACTATGCCTACAGAGGTAGGACATGTGAAGAAAGAAGAAAAAACGCACAGAAAGAAGCAAAAGATGTTCAGAAAGAACCAACAGAGGAGCAGAAAGAGGCCTTGTTGCAAAATCATCCTGTGCCCACAACTTTTTCAGACGGGTACTGGTGGTAACTGACTCTGACTAACCAGAGCCAGTGCTATGCTAAAAGACACTTAGAATACAGTGAAAACACCTACATACCCTAGGGAACACTATGCGTTGGGGTACCCCTGTGATTAGCATGACCTCCTCTGCCAGTCCCTAGTACATAATAGGGCAGGGGGATTAAAACTACCTCTTAAAACGCGCTACAGGGCGCGTTTGCACAGTGGTGAAGGAGAGGGGGCCTGAGGTGACATGTGTGCAAACGCACCCCGTGGCGCGTTTTAAGTTGCGGGATTAAGTCCCCTTGAATTCTGAGGGTCCCTGGGGCCCAAGTAGCCCCCAGGTACCTACAGTTAGGACCACAGAGCTGAGTTGCAGAGAGGCGTTCCGAGGCCACGCACCTTTTTTCACCTCTCTGCAACGCAACTCTGTTGTGCTTACTGAAGGTACCTGGTGGGCTAGTTGGCCCCAGGGTCCCTCAGGATTCAAAGGGAATTAATTCCCCAACTTAAAACGCACCACAGGGCGTGTTTGCGCACATGTCACCTGAGGCCCCGCCCCCTCCCTTCACCACTGTGCAAACGCGCCCCGTGGTGCGTTTTAAGTTGGGGGATTAGGTCACCTTGAATCCTGAGGGTCCCTGGGGCCCAACTAGCCCACTAGGTACTTCCAGTAAGCACCACAGGCCTGCGTTGCAACGCCTGTAACAAATTGTGCAGTTGTGTTTAGGTAGTGAAGAGGGTCGTGCTGGGGGTAGTGTTTTAGGGTTTAGGGTAGTGCAGTGGTGTTTGTGTAGTGTAGGGGGTCATGCTGGGGGTAGATTTAGGGTTTAGGGTAGTGCAGTGGTGTTTGGGTAGTGTAGGGAGTCGTGCTGGGGGATTGTTTTAGGGTTTAGGGTAGTGCAGTGGTGTTTGGGTAGTGTAGGGGGTCGTGCTGGGGGTAGTGTTTTAGGGTTTAGGGTAGTGCAGTGGTGTTTGGGTAGTGTAGGGGGTCGTGCTGGGGGTAGTGATTTAGGGTAGTGCAGTGGTGTTTGGGTAGTGTAGGAGGTACTGCTGGGGGTAGTGTTTTAGGGTTTAGGGTAGTGCAGTGGTGTTTGGGTAGTGTAGGGATACTGCTGGGGTAGTTTTTAGGGTTTAGGATAGTGCAGTGGTGTTTGGGTAGTGTAGTGGTTCGTGCTGGGGGTAGTTTTTTAGGGTTTAGGGTAGTGCAGTGGTGTTTGTGTAGTGTAGGGGGTAGTGTTTTAGGGTTTAGGGTAGTGCAGTGGTGTTTGTGTAGTGTAGGAGGTCGTGTTTTAGGGTTTAGGGTAGTGCAGTGGTCTTTGGGTAGTGTAGGGAGTCGTGCGGGGTAGTGTTTTAGGGTTTAGGGTAGTGTAGGGGGTCATGCGGGGCGTAGTGTTTTAGGGATTAGGGTAGTGCATTGGTGTTTGGGTAGTGTAGGGGGTCATGCGGGGGGTAGTGTTTTAGGGTTTAGGGCAGTGCAGTGGTGTTTGGGTAGTGTAGGGGGTCGTGCTGGGGGAGTGTTTTAGGGTTTAGGGCAGTGCAGTGGTGTTTGGGTAGTGTAGGGGGTCGTGCTGGGGGGAGTGTTTTAGGGTTTAGGGCAGTGCAGTGGTGTTCGGGTAGTGTAGGGGGTCGTGCTGGGGGGAGTGTTTGAGGGTTTAGGGCAGTGCAGTCGTGTTCGGGTAGTGTAGGGGGTTGTGCTGGGGGTGATGTTTCAGGGTTTAGGGCAGTGCAGTGGTGTTCGGGCAGTGTAGGAGGTCTTGCTGGGGGTAGTGTTTCAGGGTTTAGGGCAGTGCAGTGGTGTTCGGGCAGTGTAGGGGTCATGCTGGGGGTGGTGTTTCAGGGTTTAGGGCAGTGCAGTGGTGTTCGGGCAGTGTAGGGGTCTTGCTGAGGGTAGTGTTTCAGGGTTTAGGGCAGTGCAGTGGTGTTCGGGCAGTGTAGGGGTCATGCTGGGGGTGGTGTTTCAGGATTTAGGGCAGTGCAGTGGTGTTCGGGCAGTGTAGGGGGTCGTGAAGGGGGTGGTGTTTCAGGGTTTAGGGCAGTGCAGTGGTGTTCGGGCAGTGTAGGGGGTCGTGCTAGGGTATGTGTATCAGGGTTTAGGGCAGTGCAGTGGTGTTCGGGCAGTGTAGGGGGTCGTGCAGGGGCTGGTGTTTCAGGGTTTAGGGCAGTGCAGTGGTGTTCGGGCAGTGTGGGGGTCGTGCTGGGGGTAGTGTTTTAGGGTTTAGGGTAGTGCAGTGGTGCTTGTGTAGTGTAGGGGGTCGTGCTGGGGGTAGTGTTTTAGGGTTTAGGGTAGTGCAGTGGTGTTTGTGTAGTGTAGGCGGTCATGTTTTAGGGTAGTGCAGTGGTGTTTGGGTAGTGTAGGGGGTCGTGCTGGGGGTAGTGTTTTAGGATTTAGGTTAGTGCAGTGGTGTTTGGGTAGTGTAGGGGGTCGTGCTGGAGGTAGTGTTTTAGGGTTTAAGGTAGTGCAGTGGTGTTTGTGTAGTGTAGGGGGTCGTGCTGGGGGTAGTGTTTTAGGGTTTAGGGTAGTGCAGTGGTGCTTGTGTAGTGTAGGGGGTCGTGCTGGGGGTAGTGTTTTAGGGTTTAGGGTAGTGCAGTGGTGTTTGTGTAGTGTAGGGGGTCATGTTTTAGGGTAGTGCAGTGGTGTTTGGGTAGTGTAGGGGGTCGTGCTGGGGGTAGTGTTTTAGGATTTAGGTTAGTGCAGTGGTGTTGGGGTAGTGTTTTAGGGTTTAGGGTAGTGCAGTGGTGTTCGGGCAGTGCAGGGGGTCGTGCTGGGGCTGGTGTTTGAGGGTTTAGGGCAGTGCAGTGGTGTTCGGGCAGTGTAGGGGGTCGTGCTGGGGCTGGTGTTTCAGGGTTTAGGGCAGTGCAGTGGTTTTCGGGCAGTGTAGGCGGTCGTGCTGGGGCTGGTGTTTCAGGGTTTAGGGCAGTGCAGTGGTGTTCGGGCAGTGTACGGGGTTGTGCTGGGGCTGGTGTTTCAGGGTTTAGGGCAGTGCAGTGGTGTTCGGGCAGTGTAGGGGGCCGTGCTGGGGCTGGTGTTTCAGGGTTTAGGGCAGTGCAGTGGTGTTCGGGCAGTGTAGGGGGTCGTGCTGGGGCTGGTGTTTCAGGGTTTAGGGCAGTGCAGTGGTGTTCGGGCAGTGTAGGGGGTCGTGCTGGGGGTGGTGTTTCAGGGTTTAGGGCAGTGCAGTGGTGTACGGGCAGTGTAGGGGGTCATGCTGGGGGTGGTGTTTCAGGGTTTAGGGCAGTGCAGTGGTGTACGGGCAGTGTAGGGGGTCTTGCTGGGGGTGGTGTTTCAGGGTTTAGGGCAGTGGTGTTCGGGCAGTGTAGGGGGTCTTGCTGGGGGTAGTGTTTCGGGGTTTAGGGCAGTGCAGTGGTGTTCGTGCAGTGTAGGGGGTCGTGCTGGGTGTGGTGTTTCAGGGTTTAGGGCAGTGCAGTAGTGTTCGGGCAGTGTAGGGGATCGTGCAGGGGGTGGTGTTTCAGGGTTTAGGGCAGTGCAGTGGTGTTCGGGCAGTGTAGGGGGTCGTGCTGGGGGTGGTGTTTCAGGGTTTAGGGCAGTGCAGTGGTGTTCGGGCAGTGTAGGGGTCGTGCTGGGGCTGGTGTTTCAGGGTTTAGGGCAGTGCAGTGGTGTTCGGGCAGTGTAGGGGGTCTTGCTGGGGGTGGTGTTTCAGGGTTTAGGGCAGTGGTGTTCGGGCAGTGTAGGGGGTCTTGCTGGGGGTGATGTTTCAGGGTTTAGGGCAGTGCAGTGGTGTTCGGGCAGTGTAGGGGGTCTTGCTGGGGGTAGTGTTTCAGGGTTTAGGGCAGTGCAGTGGTGTTCGTGCAGTGTAGGGGGTCGTGCTGGGGATGGTGTTTCAGGGTTTAGGGCAGTGCAGTGGTGTTCGGGCAGTGTAGGGGGTCGTGCAGGGGGTGGTGTTTCAGGGTTTAGGGCAGTGCAGTGGTGTTCGAGCAGTGTAGGGGGTCGTGCTGGGTTGGTGTTTCAGGGTTTAGGGCAGTGCAGTGGTGTTCGGGCAGTGTAGGGGGTTGTGCTGGGGGTGGTGTTTCAGGGTTTAGGGCAGTGGTGTTCGGGCAGTGTAGGGGGTCTTGCTGGGGGTGATGTTTCAGGGTTTAGGGCAGTGCAGTGGTGTTCGGGCAGTGTAGGAGGTCTTGCTGGGGGTAGTGTTTCAGGGTTTAGGGCAGTGCAGTGGTGTTCGGGCAGTGTAGGGGTCATGCTGGGGGTGGTGTTTCAGGGTTTAGGGCAGTGCAGTGGTGTTCGGGCAGTGTAGGGGGTCGTGAAGGGGGTGGTGTTTCAGGGTTTAGGGCAGTGCAGTGGTGTTCGGGCAGTGTAGGGGGTCGTGCTAGGGTATGTGTCTCAGGGTTTAGGGCAGTGCAGTGGTGTTCGGACAGTGTAGGGGGTCGTGCAGGGGCTGGTGTTTCAGGGTTTAGGGCAGTGCAGTGGTGTTCGGGCAGTGTGGGGGTCGTGCTGGGGGTAGTGTTTTAGGGTTTAGGGTAGTGCAGTGGTGCTTGTGTAGTGTAGGGGGTAGTGTTTTAGGGTTTAGGGTAGTGCAGTGGTGTTTGTGTAGTGTAGGCGGTCATGTTTTAGGGTAGTGCAGTGGTGTTTGGGTAGTGTAGGGGGTCGTGCTGGGGGTAGTGTTTTAGGATTTAGGTTAGTGCAGTGGTGTTTGGGTAGTGTAGGGGGTCGTGCTGGGGGTAGTGTTTTAGGGTTTAAGGTAGTGCAGTGGTGTTTGTGTAGTGTAGGGGGTCGTGCTGGGGGTAGTGTTTTAGGGTTTAGGGTAGTGCAGTGGTGCTTGTGTAGTGTAGGGGGTCGTGCTGGGGGTAGTGTTTTAGGGTTTAGGGTAGTGCAGTGGTGTTTGTGTAGTGTAGGGGGTCATGTTTTAGGGTAGTGCAGTGGTGTTTGGGTAGTGTAGGGGGTCGTGCTGGGGGTAGTGTTTTAGGATTTAGGTTAGTGCAGTGGTGTTGGGGTAGTGTTTTAGGGTTTAGGGTAGTGCAGTGGTGTTTTTGTAGTGTAGGGGGTCATGCTGGGGGTAGTGTTTTAGGGTTTAGGATAGTGCAGTGGTGCTTGTGTAGTGTAGGGGGTCGTGCTGGGGTAGTGTTTTAGGGTTTAGGGTAGTGCAGTGGTGTTTTTGTAGTGTAGGGGGTCATGTTTTAAGATGCAACGCTCCAATACCTGACCAGTCTGCACTACATTAAACTGCAAAAAACTAAAAATAAAAAGTGTTTTGCACACTTTTGTCATTGGGCTATATGTGGGCTACATCTGGGTAATATTTGTGCTACATTTGGGCTCTTTTTTCACTGGTGGCCATCTTGGAAGACTTCTTTGTTATGAAGTTTCCTAATTTCCTCATTTACTGCAGTCTCCTCAGTAGGAAATGCTTTCAGTTTTTTACTTTGATTCCATCAAGAAGGCATTCAGATGTGTCACACATTTGCCATAAATTCAGAATGTTATTACTCTAGTTGTTCATTAGATCACTGTAGTAAAGCTACTGCTCACCAAGGAGTTAACTGGAAGTCTACTGCTGGTATTGAAAGTGATTGTTTCAGTCTGCATGTCAGAATTTTCTAATGAAATAGAAGAGGATTTGAGATCTCACTTAAAACATGCACTAAAGTTTCTTTTTGCAGCACTAACCATAATTTCTATGGCAAAATGAACCCCCTCATTTTGTTCCTTTTTAAATTAAATGTTTTAAGTGTTACAAGTTTATTCCAATCAAGATGGCTTCAGGTGTGCCATACTTTTGTCATAAGTAAGGCTGTTAGCACTCTAGTTGTTCTTTAGAACACTCTGGGAAGCTGCAGTAGAACACAAAGGCATCAACTGACAGGCTGCTCCTGTTGAAATATAACAGGAAGATATTTGAGATCTCACTTAAAACATGTCCTAATTTTTCTTTCTACAGCACTAACCATAATTTCTATGGCAAAATGAACCCCTCATTTTGTTCCTTTTTAAATTAAATGTGTTAAGTGTTACCAGTTTATTCCAATCAAGATGGCTTCAGGTGTGCCATACTTTTGTCATAAGTAAGACTGTTAGCGCTCTAGTTGTTCTTTAGAACACTCTGGGAAGCTGCAGTAGAACACAAAGGCATCAACTGACAGGCTGCTCCTGTTGAAATATAACAGGAAGATATTTGAGATCACACTTGAAACATGTCCTAATTTTTCTTTCTACAGCACTAACCATAATTTCTATGACAAAATGAACCCCATCATTTTGTTCCTTTTTAAATTAAATGTTTTAAGTGTTACCAGTTTATTCCAATCAAGATGGCTTCAGGTGTGCCATACTTTTGTCATAAGTAAGGCTGTTAGCACTCTAGTTGTTCTTTAGAACACTCTGGGAAGCTGCAGTAGAACACAAAGGAATCAACTGACAGTCTCTGCCCTTGTTGGATGTACATGTTTTACTGAGAATGTCAGACTTCATTCTCACATGACTGAGAAAGATAATGTGAATTTACAGAAAATATGCTCTCATTTTAGCTTCTGGAGCACCTTCCAAAACTGTATGGAACAAGCATGTGAAAATAGTTCTCTCAAACATGATTCATGATATCCCAGCAGAAGGTTTTTCACAGGGTAAAATCACCTTAGAACACACCACAATTCCTGAAATTAGTATGGTACCATCAACAAATGAATTCTAATGTAACTAAAGTCTGTTATCACCCTTTATAGTTCTCCTTTTGGTAACCCTCAAAATCTTCGATTCACTACAATGCATTTATATTGGTCCCAAGATGGCTGCCAGCAATTCCAGGATGAAGTGCTGACAGCCAATCAGATCTCACGATGACATGTGTGGTTAGGCTCCGCCCAGATATATATGTGTTTTTACTTTTGATTTTCTCAGCAACTACTGAACGGATTTACACCATTTAACAAAAAGGGTTCTTTTTGAACCAAGAACTACCTCTTTGCCAAATTTGGTGTAATTCCGTTCAGCAGTTCGGGCTGTAGCCTTGCATAAAGTTTCCTATGGGAAATTGATTTTTTGACTCTTATTTTTTTAATTTCTCCGCAACTACTGAACGGATTTACACCATTTAACAAAAGGGTTCTTTCTGAACCAAGAACTACCTCTTTGCCAAATTTGGTGTAATTCCGTTCAGCAGTTCGGGCTGTAGCTGTGTCTAAAGTTTCCTATGGGAAAATGAATGGGGAAAACACGTTTTGGGACCCCCTTTTTTCTCGGCCCCCGCTTGACGAATCACCCTGAGACTTTCAGGGTAGGAGCGGACCGGAGCGGGCCATAAAGTTTGAAAATTTCGCGAAGATTCGTCAACCGACGCAAGAGTTATTTCAAATAGAATGTCGCGGATTTCCTATGGAAAATAGGTCCTAACTATAACTATCTACTGGCGACCGCCAGTAGATAATATATATATATATATATATTCACTGAAAAAACCATAGGTTTTAGGGACAGTTATAGTTAGTTGGACATTGCACTCGTACAAAACCCGTGAAATTCCCCTGTTATAGTTAGTTCAGCTAACTATAACTCGCGCCTCACAATGCACTGCTGATGACGTCACATATTACATCACTCATGACATGGTCAGTGACATCACTGATGACATCACTGATGACATCTCAAATGACATCACTGATGACATCACTGATGACATCATCCAGTGACTGTGTGTTTCTGTAAAGTTTAAATATGTTTAATATATATAGGGAAAGGCGTATTGAAGAATGAGTGGGTGTATAAGTGTCTGAATGCATGATTTAGTACGTGAGTGACTGACTCTACAAGTGAGTGATTAAACGTATCTTACTGAATGCATGGGTTAGTGACTAAACTGTGTGAATGTCTGTATCCGTCTGTTTGTTGGTGTGTAAGTGGATGCATGGATTTGCGAATAGCTACATGAGTGTCTATATGGGTTATTGATTGGTTCTCTCAGTATCTGTATGGCTGCCTGAGTGTTTGTGTGGGTGGGGTGTGTGTGTGACTCTGTACATAGATGTGTGAGTGGGTGATTCACTGGGTGCATGATTTCAAGAGTGCATCTGTGATGGACTGCTTGGGTGGGTGAGTGTGTGTATGGGTGTGTTAGTGAGTGAATGTATATCTCAGTGGTACATGTGCGAGTAACTACATATGTAAAAGGCAGTATATATGTGTGTTAGAGTATTTAAATGGCTATATGTGAGAGTGTGTTATTGTGAGAGTGGCTGTATGGATGCGTGTGTGCTTGTATCAGTTATTGTATAAGAGCGTAAGAATGTGCTAGTATTTGTATGAGTAAGTGAGCTGGTGTGTGTATAACTGTATAGGTGAGTAAATGGGTGTGTGATTAATTTTTTGCATGACTGACTAGGTGTGTGAGTACCTCTATGGATGAGTGGCGGTGTGTGAGTGTTTATATAGGTGTATGAGTGCATATGATAGTCCTGTACTGAGTGACTGTAAGTATGAGTGACTGTACAGGTGAGTGAGTGGATGTGTGTGTAGACCTAAGAATCAGTGAGTGGGTATGTAGTTTTTGGTGTTGGAGTGTCTATGGTTTTGAGAATGGCAGTCTGTAATTTAGAGTGGGTGTATCAAAAGTTATATTAGGGTGTGAGAAGATGCATGAAATTATCACATGGATGATGTCATCAGTGATGTCATTTGAGATGTCATCAGTGATGTCATCAGTGATGTCACTGACCATGTCATGAGTGATGTAATATGTGACGTCATCAGCAGTGCATTGCGGGGCGCGAGTTATAGTTAGCTGAACTAACTATAACAGGGGAATTTCACGGGTTTTGTACGAGTGCAATGTCCAACTAACTATAACTGTCCCTAAAACCTATGGTTTTTTCAGTGAATTTCAAAGGTTTTTAAATGCTAATTTCTAACTATAACGTGTCTGAAACCTATGGTTTTTCAGTGAATTTCTAAGGTTTTTTAAATGCTAATTTCTAACTATAACGTGCCTGAAACCTATGGTTTTTTCAGTGAATTTCAAAGGTTTTTTAAATGCTAATTTCTAACTATAACGTGCCTGAAACCTATGATTTTTTAAGTGAATTTCAAAGGTTTTTTAAATGCTAGTTTCTAACTATGCCAACAGAGGTAGGACATGTGAAGAAAGAAGAAAAAACGCACAGAAAGAAGCAAAAGATGTGCAGAAAGAACCAACAGAGGAGCAGAAAGAGGCCTTGTTGCAAAATCATCCTGTGCCCACAACTTTTTCAGACGGGTACTGGTGGTAACTGACTCTGACTAACCAGAGCCAGTGCGCGTTTGCACAGTGGTGAAGGGAGGGGGGGCCTGAGGTGACATGTGTGCAAACCCGCCCCGTGGCGCGTTTTAAGTTGCAGGATTAAGTCCCCTTGAATCCCGAGGGTCCCTGGGGCCCAACTAGCCCCCAGGTACCTACAGTTAGGACCACAGAGCTGAGTTGCAGAGAGGCGTTCCGAGGCCACGCACCTTTTTTCACCTCTCTGCAATGCAACTCTGTTGTGCTTACTGAAGGTACCTGTGGCTAGTTGGCCCCCAGGATTCAAAGGAATTAACTCCCCAACTTAAAACGCACCACAGGGCGTGTTTGCGCACATGTCACCTGAGGCCCGCCCCTCCCTTCACCACTGTGCAAACGCGCCCCATGGCGCGTTTTAAGTTGGGGGATTAGGTCACCTTGAATCCTGAGAGTCGCTGGGGCCCAACTAGCCCACCAGGTACTTCCAGTAAGCACCACAGGCCTGCGTTGCAACGCCTGTAACAAATTGTGCAGTTGTGTTTAGGTAGTGAAGAGGGTCGTGCTGGGGGTAGTGTTTTAGGGTTTAGGGTAGTGCAGTGGTGTTTGTGTAGTGTAGGGGGTCATGCTGGGGGTAGATTTAGGGTTTAGGGTAGTGCAGTGGTGTTTGGGTAGTGTAGGGAGTCGTGCTGGGGGAGTGTTTTAGGGTTTAGGGTAGTACAGTGGTGTTTGGGTAGTGTAGGGGGTCGTGCTGGGGTTAGTGTTTTAGGGTAGTGCTGTGGTGTTTGGGTAGTATAGGGGATACTGCTGGGGGTAGTGTTTTAGGGTTTAGGGTAGTGCAATGGTGTTTGGGTAGTGTAGGGGGTACTGCTGGGGGTAGTGTTTTAGGGTTTAGGGTAGTGCAGTGGTGTTTGGGTAGCATAGGGGATACTGCTGGGGGTAGTGTTTTATGGTTTAGGGTAGTGCAGTGGTGTTTGGGTAGTGTAGGGGTTCGTGCTGGAGGTAGTTTTTTAGGGTTTAGGGTAGTGCAGTGGTTGTGTAGTGTAGGAGGTCGTGTTTTAGGGTTTAGGGTAGTGCAGTGGTCTTTGGGTAGTGTAGGGAGTCGTGCGGGGGGTATTGTTTTAGAGTTTAGGGTAGTGCAGTGGTCTTTAGGTAGTGTAGGGGGTTGTGCGGGGGTAGTGTTTTAGGGATTAGGGTAGTGCATTGGTATTTGGGTAGTGTAGGGGGTCATGCGGGGGTAGTGTTTTAGGGTTTAGGGCAGTGCAGTGGTGTTTAGGTAGTGTAGGGGTCGTGCTGGGGGGAGTGTTTTAGTGTTTAGGGCAGTGCAGTGGTGTTCGGGTAGTGTAGGGGGTCGTGCTGGGGGAGTGTTTTAGGGTTTAGGGCAGTGCAGTCGTGTTCGGGTAGAGTAGGGGGTCGTGCTGGGGGAGTATTTTAGGGTTTAGGGTAGTGCAGTGGTGTTCGGGTAGTGTAGGGGGTCATGCTGGGGGTAGTGTTCTAGGGTTTAGGGCAGTGCAGTGGTGTTCGGGCAGTGTAGAGGGTCGTGCTGGGGGTGGTGTTTTAGGGTTTAGGGCAGTGCAGTGGTGTTCGGGCAGTGTAGGGGGTCGTGCTGGGGGTGGTGTTCTAGGGTTTAGGGCAGTGCAGTGATGTTCGGGTAGCATAGGGGATACTGCTGGGGGTAGTGTTTTATGGTTTAGGGTAGTGCAGTGGTGTTTGGGTAGTGTAGGGGTTCGTGCTGGAGGTAGTGTTTTAGGGTTTAGGGCAGTGCAGTTCGGGTTGTGTAGTGGGTCATGCTGGAGGTCGTGTTTTAGGGTTTAGGGCAGTGCAGTGGTCTTTGGGTAGTGTAAGGGAGTCGTGCTGGGGGTGTTGTTTTAGAGTTTAGGGCAGTGCAGTGGTCTTTAGGCAGTGTAGGGGGTTGTGCTGGGGGTAGTGTTTTAGGGATTAGGGTAGTGCAGTGGTATTTGGGTAGTGTAGGGGGTCATGCTGGGGGTGGTGTTTCAGGGTTTAGGGCAGTGCAGTGGTGTTTAGGCAGTGTAGGGGGTCGTGCTGGGGTGAGTGTTTCAGTGTTTAGGGCAGTGCAGTGGTGTTCGGGCAGTGTAGGGGGTCGTGCTGGGGCTGAGTGTTTTAGGGTTTAGGGCAGTGCAGTGGTGTTCGGGTAGTGTAGGGGGTCGTGCTGGGGCTGAGTATTTTAGGGTTTAGGGTAGTGCAGTGGTGTTCGGGTAGTGTAGGGGGTCATGCTGGGGGTAGTGTTTCTAGGGTTTAGGGCAGTGCAATGGTGTTCGGGCAGTGTAGAGGGTCGTGCTGGGGGTGGTGTTTTAGGGTTTAGGGCAGTGCAGTGGTGTTCGGGCAGTGTAGGGGGTCGTGCTGGGGGTGGTGTTCTAGGGTTTAGGGCAGTGCAGTGGTGTTCGGGCAGTGTAGGGGGTCGTGCTGGGGGTGGTGTTTCAGGGTTTAGGGCAGTGCAGTGGTGTTCGGGCAGTGTAAGGGGTCGTGCAGGGGTGGTGTTTCAGGGTTTAGGGCAGTGCAGTGGTGTTCGGGCAGTGTAGGGGGTTGTGCTAGGGGTGGTGTTTCAGGGTTTGGGGCAGTGCAGTGGTGTTCGAGCAGTAAAGGGGGTCATGCTGGGGGTGGTGTTTCAGGGTTTAGGGCAGTACAGTGGTGTTCGGGCATTGTAGGGGGTGGTGCTGGGGCTGGTGTTTCAGGGTTTAGGGCAGTGCAGTGGTGTTCGGGCAGTGTAGGGGGTAGTGCTGGGGCTGGTGTTTCAAGGTTTAGGGCAGTGCAGTGGTGTTCGGGCAGTGTAGGGGGTCGTGCTGGGGCTGGTGTTTCAGGGTTTAGGGCAGTGCAGTGGTGTTCGGGCAGTGTAGGGGGTCATGCTGGGGCTGGTGTTTCAGGGTTTAGGGCAGTGCAGTGGTGTTCGGGCAGTGTAGGGGGTCTTGCTGGGGCTGGTGTTTCAGGGTTTAGGGCAGTGCAGTGGTGTTCGGGCAGTGTAGGGGGTCGTGCTGGGGCTGGTGGTTCAGGGTTTAGGGCAGTGCAGTGGTGTTCGGGCAGTGTAGGGGGTCGTGCTGGGGCTAGTGTTTCAGGGTTTAGGGCAGAGCAACGGTGCTCAGGCAGTGTAGGGGGTTGTGCTGGGGGTGATGTTTCAGGGTTTAGGGCAGTGCAGTGGTGTTAGGGCAGTGTAGGGGGTCGTGCTGGGGGTGGTGTTTCAGGGTTTAGGGCAGTGCAGTGGTGTTCCGGCAGTGTAGGGGGTCGTGCAGGGGGTGGTGTTTCAGGGTTTAGTGCAGTGGTGTTCGGGCAGTGTAGGGGGTCGTGCTGGGGTGGTGTTTCAGGGTTTAGGGCAGTGCAGTGGTGTTCGGGCAGTGTAGGGTGTCGTGCTGAGGGGTGGTGTTTCAGGGTTTAGGGCAGTGCAGTAGTGTTTGGGCAGTGTAGGGGGTCGTGCAGGGGGTGGTGTTTCAGGGTTTAGGGCAGTGCAGTGGTGTTCGGCCAGTGTAGGTAGTCTTGCTGGGGGTGGTGTTTCAGGGTTTAGGGCAGTGCAGTAGTTTTCGGGCAGTGTAGGCGGTCGTGCTGGGGCTGGTGTTTCAGGGTTTAGGGCAGTGCAGTGGTGTTCGGGCAGTGTACGGGGTTGTGCTGGGGCTGGTGTTTCAGGGTTTAGGGCAGTGCAGTGGTGTGCGGGCAGTGTACGGGGTTGTGCTGGGGTGGTGTTTCAGGGTTTAGGGCAGTGCAGTGGTGTTCGGACAGTGTAGGGGGTCGTGCTGGGGCTGGTGTTTCAGGGTTTAGGGCAGTGCAGTGGTGTTCGGGCAGTGTAGGGGGTCGTGCTGGGGCTGGTGTTTCAGGGTTTAGGGCAGTGCAGTGGTGTTCGGGCAGTGTAGGGGGTCGTGCTGGGGCTGGTGTTTCAGGGTTTTGGGCAGAGCAGTGGTGTTGGGCAGTGTAGGGGGTCGTGCTGGGGGTGGTGTTTCAGGGTTTAGGGCAGTGCAGTGGTGTTCGGGCAGTGTAGGGGGTCTTGCTGGGGGTAGTGTTTCAGGGTTTAGGGCGGTGCAGTGGTGTTCGTGCAGTGTAGGGGGTCGTGCTGGGGGTGGTGTTTCAGGGTTTAGGGCAGTGCAGTAGTGTTCGGGCAGTGTAGGGGGTCGTGCAGGGGATGGTGTTTCAGGGTTTAGGGCAGTGCAGTTGTGTTCTGGCAGTATAGGGGGTCATGCTGGGGGTGGGATTTCAGGGTTTAGGGCAGTACAGTGGTGTTCGGGCAGTGTAGGGAGTCGTGCAGGGGGTGGTGTTTCAGGGTTTAGGGCAGTGCAGTGGTGTTCGGGCAGTGTAGGGGGTCGTGCTGGGGCTGGTGTTTCAGGGTTTAGGGCAGTGCAGTGGTGTTCGGGCAGTGTAGGGGGTCTTGCTGGGGGTGGTGTTTCAGGGTTTAGGGCAGTGGTGTTCGGGCAGTGTAGGGGGTCTTGCTGGGGGTGATGTTTCAGGGTTTAGGGCAGTGCAGTGGTGTTTGGGCAGTGTAGGGGGTCTTGCTGGGGGTAGTGTTTCAGGGTTTAGGGCAGTGCAGTGGTGTTCGTGCAGTATAGGGGGTCGTGCTGGGGATGGTGTTTCTGGGTTTAGGGCAGTGCAGTAGTGTTCGAGCAGTGTAGGGGGTTGTGCAGGGGGTGGTGTTTCAGGGTTTAGGGCACTGCAGTGGTGTTCGGGCAGTGTAGGGGGTCACGCTGGGGGTGGTGTTTCAGGGTTTAGGGCAGTGCAGTGGTGTTCGGGCAGTGTAGGGGGTCATGCACGGGGTGGTGTTTCAGGGTTTAGGGCAGTGCAGTGGTGTTCGGACAGTGTAGGGTGTTGTGCTGGGGCTGGTGTTTCAGGGTTCAGGGCAGTGCAGTGGTGTTCAGGCAGTGTAGGGGGTCGTTCTGAGGCTGGTGTTTCACGGTTTAGGGCAGTGCAGTGGTGTTCGGGCAGTGTAGGGGGTCGTGCTGGGGCTGGTGTTTCAGGGTTTAGGGCAGTGCAGTGGTGTTCGGGCAGTGTAGGCGGTCGTGCTGGGGCTGGTGTTTCAGGGTTTAGGGCAGTGCAGTGGTGTTCGGGCAGTGTAGGGGGTCGTGCTGGGGCTGGTGTTTCAGGGTTTAGGGCAGTGCAGTGGTGCTCGGGCAGTGTAGGGGGTCGTGCTGGGGGTGATGTTTCAGGGTTTAGGGTAGTGCAGTGGTGTTTGGGCAGTGTAGGGGGTCGTGCAGGGGCTGGTGTTTCAAGGTTTAGGGCAGTGTAGGGGTCGTGCTGGGGGTGGTGTTTCAGGGTTTTGGGCAGAGCAGTGGTGTTCAGGCAGTGTAGGGGGTCATGCTGGGGGTGGTGTTTCAGGGTTTAGGGCAGTGCAGTGGTGTTCTAGCAGTGTAGGGGGTTGTGAAGAGGGTGGTGTTTCAGGGTTTAGGGCAGTGCAGTGGTGTTCGGGCAGTGTAGGGGGTCTTGATGGGGGTAGTGTTTCAGGGTTTAGGGCAGTGCAGTGGTGTTCGGGCAGTGTAGGGGGTCTTGATGGGGGTAGTGTTTCAGGGTTTAGGGCAGTGCAGTGGTGTTCGGGCAGTGTAGGGGGTCATGCTGGGGGTGGTGTTTCAGGGTTTAGGGCAGTGCAGTGGTGTTCGGGCAGTGTAGGGGGTTGTGAAGGGGTGGTGTTTCAGGGTTTGGGGCAGTGCAGTGGTGTTCGAGCAGTAAAGGGGTCATGCTGGGGGTGGTGTTTCAGGGTTTAGGGCAGTACAGTGGTGTTCGGGCATTGTAGGGGGTGGTGCTGGGGCTGGTGTTTCAGGGTTTAGAGCAGTGCAGTGGTGTTCGGGCAGTGTAGGGGGTAGTGCTGGGGCTGGTGTTTCAAGGTTTAGGGCAGTGCAGTGGTGTTCGGGCAGTGTAGGGGATCGTGCTGGGGCTGGTGTTTCAGGGTTTAGGGCAGTGCAGTGGTGTTCGGGCAGTGTAGGGGGTCATGCTGGGGCTGGTGTTTCAGGGTTTAGGGCAGTGCAGTGGTGTTCGGGCAGTGTAGGGGGTCTTGCTGGGGCTGGTGTTTCAGGGTTTAGGGCAGTGCAGTGGTGTTCGGGCAGTGTAGGGGGTCGTGCTGGGGCTGGTGCTTCAGGGTTTAGGGCAGTGCAGTGGTGTTCGGGCAGTGTAGGGGGTCGTGCTGGGGCTAGTGTTTCAGGGTTTAGGGCAGAGCAACGGTGCTCAGGCAGTGTAGGGGGTTGTGCTGGGGGTGATGTTTCAGGGTTTAGGGCAGTGCAGTGGTGTTAGGGCAGTGTAGGGGGTCGTGCTGGGGGTGGTGTTTCAGGGTTTAGGGCAGTGCAGTGGTGTTCCGGCAGTGTAGGGGGTCGTGCAGGGGGTGGTGTTTCAGGGTTTAGTGCAGTGGTGTTCGGGCAGTGTAGGGGGTCGTGCTGGGGTGGTGTTTCAGGGTTTAGGGCAGTGCAGTGGTGTTCGGGCAGTGTAGGGTGTCGTGCTGAGGGGTGGTGTTTCAGGGTTTAGGGCAGTGCAGTAGTGTTTGGGCAGTGTAGGGGGTCGTGCAGGGGTGGTGTTTCAGGGTTTAGGGCAGTGCAGTGGTGTTCGGCCAGTGTAGGTAGTCTTGCTGGGGGTGGTGTTTCAGGGTTTAGGGCAGTGCAGTAGTTTTCGGGCAGTGTAGGCGGTCGTGCTGGGGCTGGTGTTTCAGGGTTTAGGGCAGTGCAGTGGTGTTCGGGCAGTGTACGGGGTTGTGCTGGGGCTGGTGTTTCAGGGTTTAGGGCAGTGCAGTGGTGTGCGGGCAGTGTACGGGGTTGTGCTGGGGTGGTGTTTCAGGGTTTAGTGCAGTGCAGTGGTGTTCGGACAGTGTAGGGGGTCGTGCTGGGGCTGGTGTTTCAGGGTTTAGGGCAGTGCAGTGGTGTTCGGGCAGTGTAGGGGGTCGTGCTGGGGCTGGTGTTTCAGGGTTTAGGGCAGTGCAGTGGTGTTCGGGCAGTGTAGGGGGTCGTGCTGGGGCTGGTGTTTCAGGGTTTTGGGCAGAGCAGTGGTGTTGGGCAGTGTAGGTTGTCGTGCTGGGGGTGGTGTTTCAGGGTTTAGGGCAGTGCAGTGGTGTTCGGGCAGTGTAGGGGGTCTTGCTGGGGGTAGTGTTTCAGGGTTTAGGGCGGTGCAGTGGTGTTCGTGCAGTGTAGGGGGTCGTGCTGGGGGTGGTGTTTCAGGGTTTAGGGCAGTGCAGTAGTGTTCGGGCAGTGTAGGGGGTCGTGCAGGGGGTGGTGTTTCAGGGTTTAGGTCAGTGCAGTTGTGTTCTGGCAGTGTAGGGGGTCATGCTGGGGGTGGGATTTCAGGGTTTAGGGCAGTACAGTGGTGTTCGGGCAGTGTAGGGAGTCGTGCAGGGGTGGTGTTTCAGGGTTTAGGGCAGTGCAGTGGTGTTCGGGCAGTGTAGGGGGTCGTGCTGGGGCTGGTGTTTCAGGGTTTAGGGCAGTGCAGTGGTGTTCGGGCAGTGTAGGGGGTCTTGCTGGGGGTGGTGTTTCAGGGTTTAAGGCAGTGGTGTTCGGGCAGTGTAGGGGGTCTTGCTGGGGGTGATGTTTCAGGGTTTAGGGCAGTACAGTGGTGTTTGGGCAGTGTAGGGGGTCTTGCTGGGGGTAGTGTTTCAGGGTTTAGGGCAGTGCAGTGGTGTTCGTGCAGTATAGGGGGTCGTGCTGGGGATGGTGTTTCTGGGTTTAGGGCAGTGCAGTAGTGTTCGAGCAGTGTAGGGGGTTGTGCAGGGGGTGGTGTTTCAGGGTTTAGGGCAGTGCAGTGGTGTTCGGGCAGTGTAGGGGGTCACGCTGGGGGTGGTGTTTCAGGGTTTAGGGCAGTGCAGTGGTGTTCGGGCAGTGTAGGGGGTCATGCACGAGGTGGTGTTTCAGGGTTTAGGGCAGTGCAGTGGTGTTCGGGCAGTGTAGGGTGTTGTGCTGGGGCTGGTGTTTCAGGGTTCAGGGCAGTGCAGTGGGGTTCAGGCAGTGTAGGGGGTCATGCTGAGGCTGGTGTTTCACGGTTTAGGGCAGTGCAGTGGTGTTCGGGCAGTGTAGGGGGTCGTGCTGGGGCTGGTGTTTCAGGGTTTAGGGCAGTGCAGTGGTGTTCGGGCAGTGTAGGCGGTCGTGCTGGGGCTGGTGTTTCAGGGTTTAGGGCAGTGCAGTGGTGTTCGGGCAGTGTAGGGGGTCGTGCTGGGGCTGGTGTTTCAGGGTTTAGGGCAGTGCAGTGGTGCTCGGGCAGTGTAGGGGGTCGTGCTGGGGGTGATGTTTCAGGGTTTAGGGTAGTGCAGTGGTGTTTGGGCAGTGTAGGGGGTCGTGCAGGGGCTGGTGTTTCAAGGTTTAGGGCAGTGTAGGGGGTCGTGCTGGGGGTGGTGTTTCAGGGTTTTGGGCAGAGCAGTGGTGTTCAGGCAGTGTAGGGGGTCATGCTGGGGGTAGTGTTTCAGGGTTTAGGGCAGTGCAGTGGTGTTCAGGCAGTGTAGGGGGTCGTGTTGGGGGTGGTGTTTCAGGGTTTAGGTCAGTGGTGTTCTGGCAGTGTAGGGGGTCTTGCTGGGGGTAGTGTTTCAGGGTTTAGGGCAGTGTAGTGGTGTTCGGGCAGTGTAGGGGGTCATGCTGGGGGTGGTGTTTCAGGGTTTAGGGCAGTGCAGTGGTGTTCTAGCAGTGTAGGGGGTTGTGAAGAGGGTGGTGTTTTTAGGGTTTAGGGCAGTGCAGTGGTGTTCGGGCAGTGTAGGGGGTCTTGATGGGGGTAGTGTTTCAGGGTTTAGGGCAGTGCAGTGGTGTTCGGGCAGTGTAGGGGGTCTTGATGGGGGTAGTGTTTCAGGGTTTAGGGCAGTGCAGTGGTGTTCGGGCAGTGTAGGGGGTCATGCTGGGGGTGGTGTTTCAGGGTTTAGGGCAGTGCAGTGGTGTTCGGGCAGTGTAGGGGGTTGTGAAGGGGTGGTGTTTCAGGGTTTAGGGCAGTGCAGTGGTGTTCGGGCAGTGTAGGGGGTCGTGCTAGGGGTGGTGTTTCAGGGTTTAGGGCAGTGCAGTGGTGTTCGGGCAGTGTAGGGGGTCATGCAGGGGCTGGTGTTTCAGGGTTTAGGGCAGTGCAGTGGTGTTCGGGCAGTGTAGGGGTCGTGTTGGGGGTAGTGTTTTAGGGTTTAGGGTAGTGCAGTGGTGCTTGTGTAGTGTAGGGGGTCGTGCTGGGGGTAGTGTTTTAGGGTTTAGGGTAGTGCAGTGGTGTTTGTGTAGTGTAGGGGGTCATGTTTTAGGGTAGTGCAGTGGTGTTTGGGTAGTGTAGGGGGTCGTGCTGGGGGTAGTGTTTTAGGATTTAGGTTAGTGCAGTGGTGTTTGGGTAGTGTAGGGGGTCGTGCTGGGGGTAGTGTTTTAGGGTTTAGGGTAGTGCAGTGGTGTTTGTGTAGTGTAGGGGGTCGTGCTGGGGGTAGTGTTTTAGGGTTTAGGGTAGTGCAGTGGTGCTTGTGTAGTGTAGGGGGTCGTGCTGGGGGTAGTGTTTTAGGGTTTAGGGTAGTGCAGTGGTGTTTGTGTAGTGTAGGGGGTCATGTTTTAGGGTAGTGCAGTGGTGTTTGGGTAGTGTAGGGGTCGTGCTGGTGGTAGTGTTTTAGGATTTAGGTTAGTGCAGTGGTGTTTGGGTAGTGTAGGGGTCGTGCTGGGGGTAGTGTTTTAGGGTTTAGGATAGTGCAGTGGTGCTTGTGTAGTGTAGGGGGTCATGCTGGGGGTAGTGTTTTAGGGTTTAAGGTAGTGCAGTGGTGTTTTTGTAGTGTAGGGGGTCATGCTGGGGGTAGTGTTTTAGGGTTTAGGGTAGTGCAGTGGTGCTTGTGTAGTGTAGGGGGTCGTGCTGGGGATAGTGTTTTAGGGTTTAGGGTAGTGCAGTGGTGTTTGTGTAGTGTAGGGGGTCATGTTTTAGGGTAGTGCAGTGGTGTTTGGGTAGTGTAGGGGGTCGTGCTGGTGGTAGTGTTTTAGGATTTAGGTTAGTGCAGTGGTGTTTGGGTAGTGTAGGGGGTCGTGCTGGGGGTAGTGTTTTAGGGTTTAGGATAGTGCAGTGGTGCTTGTGTAGTGTAGGGGGTCATGCTGGGGGTAGTGTTTTAGGGTTTAAGGTAGTGCAGTGGTGTTTTTGTAGTGTAGGGGGGTCATGTTTTAAGATGCAATGCTCCAATACCTGACCAGTCTGCACTACATAAAACTGCAAAAACTAAAAATAAAAAGTGTTTTGCACACTTTTGTCATTGGGCTATATGTGGGCTACATCTGGGTAATATTTGTGCTACATTTGGGCTCTTTTTTCACTGGTGGCCATCTTGGAAGACTTCTTTGTTATGAAGTTTCCTAATTTCTTCATTTACTGCAGTCTCCTCAGTAGGAAATGCTTTCAGTTTTTTACTTTGATTCCATCAAATAGGCATTCAGATGTGTCTCACATCTGCCATAAATTCAGAATGTTAGCACTCTAGTTGCTCATTAGATCACTGGAGTAAAGCTACTGCTCACCAGGGAGTTAACTGGTAGTCTGCTGCTGGTATTGAAAGTGATTGTTTCAGTCTGCATGTCAGAATTTTCTAATGAAATAGAAGAGGATTTGAGATCTCACTTAAAACATGCCCTAATTTTTCTTTCTGCAGCACTAACCATAATTTCTATTTCAAAAAGAACCGCTCATTTTGTTCCTTTTTAAATTAAATGTTTTAAGTGTTACCAGTTTATTCCAATTAAGATGGCTTCAGGTGTGCCATACTTTTGTCATAAGTAAGGCTGTTAGCGCTCTAGTTGTTCTTTAGAACACTCTGGGAAGCTGCAGTAGAACACAAAGGCATCAACTGGCAGGCTGCTCCTGTTGAAATATAACAGGAAGATATTTGAGATCACACTTGAAATATGTCCTAATTTTTCTTTCTACAGCACTAACCATAATTTCTATAACAAAATGAACCCCATCATTTTGTTCCTTTTTAAATTAAATGTTTTAAGTGTTACCAGTTTATTCCAATCAAGATGGCTTCAGGTGTGCCATACTTTTGTCATAAGTAAGGCTGTTAGCACTCTAGTTGTTCTTTAGAACACTCTGGGAAGCTGCAGTAGAACACAAAGGCATCAACTGCCAGGCTGCTCCTGTTGAAATATAACAGGAAGATATTTGAGATCACACTTGAAACATGTCCTAATTTTTCTTTCTACAGCACTAACCATAATTTCTATGACAAAAATGAATCCCATCATTTTGTTCCTTTTTAAATTAAATTGTTTAAGTGTTACCAGTTTATTCCAATCAAGATGGCTTCAGGTGTGCCATACTTTTGTCATAAGTAAGGCTGTTAGCACTCTAGTTGTTCTTTAGAACACTCTGGGAAGCTGCAGTAGAACACAAAGGAATCAACTGACAGTCTCTGCCCTTGTTGGATGTACATGTTTTACTGAGAATGTCAGACTTCATTCTCACATGAGTGAGAAAGATAATGTGAATTTACAGAAAATATGCTCTCATTTTAGCTTCTGGAGCACCTTCCAAACCTCCATGGGACAAGCATGAGAAAATAGTGTTCTCTCAAACATGATTCATGATATCCCAGCAGAAGGTTTTTCACATGGTAAAATCACCTTAGAATACACCACAATTCCTAAAATTAGTATGGTACCATCAACAAATAAATTCTAATGTAACTAAAGCCTGTTATCACCCTTTATAGTTCTCCTTTTGGTGACCCTCAAAATCTTCTATTCACTACAATGCATTTCAATGAGGTACTATCATTTATATTGGTCCCAAGATGGCTGCCAGCAATTCCAGGATGAAGTGCTGACAGCCAATCAGATCTCACGATGACATGTGTGGTTAGGCTCCGCCCAGATATATATGTGACTTTACTTTTGATTTTCTCAGGAACTATTGAACGGATTTACACCATTTAAGCAAAAGGCACGACACTGAACCAAGGGCTACCTCTTTGCCAAATTTGGTGTAATTCCGTTCAGCAGTTCGGGCTGTAGCTGCGACTAAAGGTTCCTATGGAAAAATGAATGGGGAAAACGCGTTTTGGGACCCCCCTTTTTTCTCGGCCCCTGCTTTACGTATCACCCCGAGACTTTCAGGATAGGAGCGGACCGGAGCGCCCCAACAAGTTGGAAACTTTCGCGAGGATTCGTCAACCGGCACCAACATTATTTCAAATAGAATGTCGCGGATTTCCTATGGATAATAGGTTTTAACTATAACTATCTACTGGCGACCGCCAGTAGATAATATATATATATATATATATATATATATATATATATATATATATATATATATATATATATATATATAATTACCCAATGGTAGTCTCCACTGGGTAGTTGTAATTCGGTCTGCATTTCCATATGAAAACCATTTTTTGGGTTTGCTATTACCTTTGGTGGTGTTTAACGAAACTTCCCAAAACTTTCCAAAAAGTGTTCTTCTTTACTTAGATCCTGTATGTAAAGTTTTGGGGTGATCTGTCAAGCGAGGGCCCAAGAAAAAGGGAATGCAAAAAGAACAATTGATGGACAGAATGCAGAACAATGTCCTACATTCACCCCAGTACAGAGATCTGGACTTAAATCCATCGTTTTTTTTGCTCCCCATGCCAATCCAGTTTGAACCCAGCCATATGCAAATCAGTCTTGACCCTGCGCCCAATGGGAGCAGTTCAGCCCAAACTTCCAGGCCAGGTCCTCCCTGGACTGGAAACAAGCATCCTAGGACCCGTTTCGGGGTTTCACCCCTCATCAGCTAGGATAGCTTGACTCCAGTGGCATGGAGAGCATTAAACACAAAATCTTCACACATTTTCCATAGACTTTTTTGGAACGCGATACCACAAAAAATGGCAGAAAGCAAGCGCTTGGTCCAGTGTGATTTAGTGTAAACCTGTCCAATAGTTTTTCAGAAAAACAAGGTTAAAAAATATTTGTATATCTGGATGGTTGATTTCGAGGGACTCGCACAAGAGTCCTGCAAGCAGAAATTCAAAAAATAGAGTGCTCTGATTGGCGTGGGGGGCTTTTTGTCCCCTTGGGCTAACTCACTACGGGTGGCAGTTATGGTACCGTGGGAGTGAGCGCTCTAATTGGCTGGCTGCAAAATGTAAGAAAATGTTGTGGCAGATTACAGGACTCCGGGGACTCAGTCTCCAGTCATGAAAATATATATTTTTTAAAACTAAGGTGGGGAAGGGTAGGGATGCCTGCTCCCCTAGCCCTTTTGGGGAGTCCCTGAGGATTCCCTCCTGGGTCACAAAAGAAAAACACAAGATGGCGGCTGCCATTGATTAATTAAAATGACCTCTGGCGTGAGCTACAGCTCAGGGTAAAAAATATTGAGTTATTTGGGGAGGTGGTGTGATTGGGGCCCACTCACCAAGCTGATTTTGTCCCCGTTGGCCTCATCTCCCTGGGCCTGCTGTGTTAATCAAAGGTGGCAGTCCCTCTCCCTCAGCCGATTATGGCCCCGGGAATTCCATTCCCCTGGGCCTGCACAGTAATGAAAGGGAATTGTGATGCGCGCCCCCCACCCTAAGCCTCTTATGGCCCTGGAGATCCCATCCCTGAGCCCTGATGGAAATATTTTTTTAAAAAGGGAAGGGAGTGAGTGGCCCCCTTGCTCTAAAGGCCCCTGGGATCCTATACCCTGGGGCCCGCTCATTTCTTGTGTCCCAGGGAGATCACCCCGGGACCCTGTCTCCCTGCCCGCGATCGGGTGAGCAGGGAAAACCTGTCTGCTCCCACCCAGCTGGAGCTGCAAAAATGCTCCTGCTGGTTGGGTGCAGACATTTGTTTCCCTGCCCAGGCAGAGAAACTGAGATTGCTCCCTCCCGGCGTGAGCAGAGAAACATACCTGCTCCCACCAGGAGGGGGGGGGGCAGGAGACGTTAATTTATTATTCAGTGCTCCTATCAAGGAACTCCCCATAATGCCCTGGGGCATTTTAACAAAATACATTTTCATGCTTGTGGTGCCCCTAGAAGAAGGAGGGCCACCAACAAACATTATTTAATGGGCAGCGGGGGAGATGGGGGAGTGCAATAGCCCCCCAGCAACATAAAAAAAATAAGTCTCCTGGATCATTGAATCCATGACCCCAGGAGAGCTTACCATATTTTTTTAAGTACTGCTAGCTGGAGCTGTATGTTCTAGAGTGCGAATCCCCCTTGTGGTCGGTTCTATGTCTGCATTTGTAGCTTGAGTCAGTAGCTCTGCGTTACTTAAAATAACTCCCCTTATATTCGGCTATGTGCGCCTGAGCGTGTTTGCCAGGCCCTGTGCCCAACCCTCTTCTGCACATGGCTTGTGTGCAGTGGGAGGGAAGGGTTGGGCACAGGGCGTGGCAAACACGCTCAGGCCAACTGCATGCTGCACATGGAAAAAGGCTGTGCATGTGGTTGGCTGCCCGGATTGAGGCAGGCCCTACATGAAACCCCACGCTGTGCATAGCCTGTAATAAAATATTAATTTACATTAAAAAAGCTCTAGAAAGTCACTGAAAAAACAAAGGTTAGAGTTATCTTATAGTTAGGTATGCTAATAATATCATACTTTCCATTAAAGAAAATCGTAGCAATTCAATTATTCATAGGGATGTTATATTTAGTTGAAAATGTGAGTTAAAACATACCATTTTAAACTAAAAAAAAACACTAAAATTCACCAATTATAGTTTTCTCAAGTAACTATAACTCATGCCCTAAAGTATAACTTGCGCCCTCGCCATGCACTGTTAATTACCCCACATATTACATCAATAATTTATTTTTTTTTGCTTTTCAAAAATCTTTATTGATTGAACAAATTGCACAGCAAAGTTACAAGATTACACCGTTTCAAGGCATCATGCACAGTCATACAATAAGTTACAGCGAAGGTTACCTCGAACGCGTAACACATGAAATCAATACCGGGGAGAAATATCGTGGGAACACTGGGACAGTGAAGGGAACCACAGAAAGAGGCACCATGAGTAGGGAAGGGAGGCTGATGGAGCAGAGAGGAGTGGGAGCGGGAAGGAAGCTACTCATTGACCTTCACCGGCGGCCGCCGCGGGCGGAGCGCCGGTGGGGAGTGCGGGAGAGGTCACCGGGCGCTGGGAGTTGTGACTTAAGAGGTAGGACACGAGTGGACCCCATATGTCAATTGGGCGGGATCTGGCTGGCAGGAAGTCCCAGAATTCGGACAGGAGAGTCTGGCAACGTGATGCATCCTCAAGCCAAAGGGCTACCTTAGGTGCAGGCCTGCGACCCCAACACATGGAGACCCTGCACCGCGCGAGGACCAGCAGCATGGCAATCAAGCGGCGGGAGGCGTCCGGACAAAATTTAACGAAGCATAAGAGGCAAAGCAGAGGATCGGGTTGGACCAGCGCCGAGGTGATCTCTGAAATAGCAGCGCAGACCTCGCGCCAGTATGCAGAGACCTGGGGGCACAGCCAGGCGAGGTGGGAGAAATCAGCCGCAGGCGCAGCGCAGGCATCTATCATTGGCAATGAGTCCCATCTTGTGCAATTGGGCAGGAGTCCGATAGAGCCTATGTAAATACTTAAAGTGGATGAGGCGCAGACGGTAATTTGGGGAGAGGCTCTTGATCTGATTACAACAGTACAGCCAGTCGACTTGAGAGATTTCGACACCCAGGTCCTCGCCCCACGCCACACGCGCCCGGGCAGTGGAGGTGGAAGACGCCGCCAGTGTGAGAGCGTAGATTTTAGTGACTAGTTTCTTAGGGGAGGGGGACGCGTAAAGGAGGTCGAGAGTGGCCATCGAGGGAGGAGGCTGGGGAAACGAGGGGTGAAGCTTCCTGCAGACAGCTCTGAGTTGATAGTAAAGCAGGGTGTCCATGGGGCCGGAGTCGGCAGCGGGTGAGAAAAATGTGTTCCCGGGGTAGAGATCCGACACTGTAGAGAGCCCCAGGTGAGTGGCGTGTTTAACCATCCCAGAAGACTGGAGAGGAGGGAAAGCCGGGTGATGAGCGATTGGCATCGTGCCAGAGCCTGAAAATTTACGGAGCCCTTCCGAGGCCCAACGCAAGGTCTCAACCGTATCAACCTCAGTGCGTGGGAGTTTCGCCGGGGCGAATAAAGCGGTCGTGAGCGGCCACGGGGCGGCAAGGCCAGCCTCCACCGCGACATGAGGCTGGAACGGAGTGGGGTGAAGCCAGTAGTGAAGAAAACTGGCCTGGGCACTAAGGGCATAGAGTTTAAAATCCGGGGCGCCAAGCCCGCCGCACGACATCAGGAGGGTAAGAATATTATATGCTATCCTAGATTGCCGGCGAGGCCCAGATCAGAGTGATTAGCAAAGAGCGAACCGAGCGGAAGAAGTGGGCAGTGAGAGGGATGGGGATATTGACGAATAAATATAAAAACTTCGGGAGCACCACCATTTTGGCAATGGCTATGCGACCGGCTAGAGACAGAGGCAACCGGCTCCAGAGGGGAATCTTGGACTCAAACCAGTCCACTGCACGGCCAAAATTAGCTCTCCAAAGTTCATCTACATTCCTACTCAGCCAGATGCCTAAGTATCTAGTGGGCTCCGACGCCCACACAAAGGGATAGTCCGGGGCGAAGGGCACCGTGGCATCAGTGAGAGGAAACAGCACGGACTTGTTCCAGTTCACCTGGATTCCGGAGTAACCGCCAAAGCGTATCACCTCATGAACCAGTGGGCTGAGGTTCTCCTGAGGATTGCGGACATAAAGAGTAACATCGTCCACGTACATGGAAACTAGTAGAGCGCGAGCCGCAAAGCCGATGCCTCTCTGGGTAAGATGTTGGCGAAGTCGAGCCGCAAGCGGTTCCATTGCGATGGCGAAAAGCATGGGTGACAGCGGACACCCCTGCTGAGTACCACGCCCGATGGAAATGGGCTCAGAGATTTGGCCGTTAATCCGGAGACGGGCAGTAGGAAGAGTGTAGAGGAGTAACACTTTACGTATAAAGACCGGGCTGAAGCCCAAGCGGGGGAGGAGATAAAACAGGAAAGGCCACTCTAAGGTATCGAAGGCTTTGGTGGCGTCAAGCAAGGCGGCCACTGCCGGGAGCGCTGGGTTTATTTGATGGAGGACGGAGAAGATGGTCTGGAGATTGTGGGAGGTCGCGCGGCCGGGGATGAAACCGGACTTATCCGGGCGGGCAATGAGCGGCATGAGGGGAAGGAGGCAGGAGGCAAGTAGTTTGGCAAATATTTTATTGTCCGTATTAATTAGTGACAAGGGGCGATAGGAATCTCGCAGCTCAGGTGGTTTGTCCGGCTTTAGGAGTAAAGTGAGTAAGGCCTCGCGGAGCGATGGGGGAAACTGACCTCTTTCAAAGGACTCATTATACATGGCGGCTAAGTGAGGGACCAAAATAGGGGCGAAGGCCTTATAGAAGGAGGCTGGCAGGCCGTCCGAGCCGGGGGCCTTGTCACCGGGCATGCCATTAATCGCAGCTAGGATTTCCTCTTTAGAGAAGGGCTCATCGAGGAATTCCCGGTGTGGATTGCCGAGCCAAAGGAGCTGAAGGGTGTCAAAATATTGGTCAAGAACCTCGCGCGGAGGCACAAATCCGGCCGTGTAAAGTTGTGTGTAGAATGCAGTTAAGCGTGCTTTAATTTCCTCAGGGGAGGTGGTTCGAGCAGGGCCACCATCCTGAAGGGCGGTGATATAGGACACAACCCGGGGCGGGCGGAGGAGGTTGGAGAGGGTTTTACCAGGGCGATCGCCCTCACCAAATCGGCGCGCCCGTGCCTCCCTACCAAGAAACGCAAGTTCTCTGTTGGCCTCATCGGCGAAGTCGGTAAGTTTCCCTCGGATCTGAGCAAGCGTTCCGGGGTTGGGGTCCCGAGAGTGAGAAGAGTGAAGAGCCTTAATCTCCATTTCCAATTTGTCAAGAGTGCCGCGGATAGAGCGTAGGACACCAGACTGTTTGGAAATACATTCCCCACGAATGACGGCCTTAAAACCCTCCCAAAGCATGGAGGGGGAGTCGATGGTACCCTCGTTAAGCTCAAAGTAGTTCGTGATTGCGGTTTGTATCTCGTCACAGAAGACCGAGTCGCGTAGCGCATTAGGGGGAAGCCGCCAGGAGAAAGCACGGTGGGGGGAGTGAGGGAGGCGTAGGCATAGGCGAACAGGAGCATGATCTGAGAGGGTGCGCGCCATGTGGTCAACGGAGGTGAGCCATGCAAGGGCGTCTGGGGTGGTGATCCAAAGGTCCAGGCGGGACCAACAGCCGCGGGAGCCAGTGACGCAAGTGCCCTCGCGTGTATCGGGGCAAAAGTGGCACCACGCGTCGTATAGTGAGTTATCAGTGAGAAGGGAGCGAAGGAGTGTAGCCGCGCACGGGTGGGAGGCGTGGGGGCCGGACCGATCCAGAGTGGTGGACAGTGTTACATTAAAGTCACCCCTCCAGAGGAGCGCAGCAGGGCCGAGGGCCGAAATATGATGTCAGACTTGCGCGAAGAAGTCCGGGTCGTCACTGTTGGGACCATACAGAGCAGCGAGTGTCAAGGCCTGGGCCTGCAGGGTGCCATGAAGGATCACAAAACGCCCCCCGGGGTCAATAACCACCTGGGAGGTCTGCCACGGGAGCCCCCTGCGTACCAGAATGGACACCCCCGAGAGTAATTAGAATAGAAGGAGGAGTGAATTTCACCCCAGTGTCGGGAAAGAAGTCTGGAGGAGGTAGCAGGTAACAGGTGGGTCTCCTGTAGAAAACAAATGTCCACCTTGTGCCGAGTGAGGTGGGCATGGACCAGGCGCGCCTTCCGGTGGTCGTTAAGGCCACGGACGTTCCAGGTCCAGAGGGTAGTGTCTGTCATGGTGCCGTGTCAAGGGAAGTAGTGTCGAGGAAAGTGGTGAGGGAGGTAGAAACTTTGTGCAGATGCATGGAGCGGTGCTGTGAATAGTGGAGGAAGAAGAGCAGTGCAATAACCTTGGAAGCGCAATAAGATAACATAGTCCAAATTACAACCAAAGCCTCATAGGGAGGCGCCAATTCCAACAGCACAACCCCCCCAGTAGGAGTTTGGACAACAGAGGTGCATTGAGGAAACATGGCGTTGAACCTGAGGGGTGCAGAGGAAAAACTTGTACAGATGGAGTGACGTGTCATGAAGAGACCAGGTGAATAAACCTGTGCCAAAAGAACAATATGGCCTCAGAGGAAGGCAACAAACCCCAGGGACCCCCAACCCTGCCACCCGTACCAGCCCCCCAATCAAACGACCCCAGAGAACCCCCCTCCCACCACCCACTCCAACCCCCAATCAGGCTGAGTTACCACCCATTCCCACCCTGGGAACCCACAACTGGGAAAGGAAAAGTCTATGTCCGTAAAGGGAATTATACTGTGGAGGCATGGCGTCGCTCAGCATACACCCCTGCCGATGAGACAGGGTGGCCAAGCCGTAAGTCATAGCAGACAACAAGAAAAAGACAGCGGGAAGTAAAGGACACCAAGCCCAGAACATAGGTACGGAATGAAATGCCCTTGGAGGCAATAGTAACAAAGAGGACTAACTCGGAACAAGAGCCTTAGCAACATGAAATGCAATCAGCAGTATAGCAAGAGTTCACAGCAGTTTAGTCATTATCACTGAGGTTGTCATCAGCGGCGGCCTGAGAGTTGGCAGGCGAGGATCGATGCGACCTGTCTAACTTCTTTAGGCCAGGGCTTCCTTGGGATCCGGGAAAATGAGTGTCTTGGAGCCCTGCCTGACGCGCAGTTTAGCGGGATATGCCAATGAGTAAGAGACCTCATGTTTTTGAAGTATCCGTTTCCGGCGAGCCGCCTGGACCGCGGTAGTGTAGTCGGGGTAGAACGACAGGGAGTTGCCCTGATGACGAATTTCGCCTTTCTCCCTGGCCGCCCGAAGTATGGCATCGCGATCCCTGAAATTCAGGATTTTGGCAATAATGGGGCGAGCCGGCAAGCCAGGGCCAGGGCAAGGGCCGAGGGAGCGGTGAGCCCGCTCGACAATGAAGACTGGGGAGAGGATGTCGCCAAAGAGTTCGCGAATGAGCTGTTCCACAAAGTCCTCCATTCGAGAGATATTGGTGGATTCGGGCACTCCAGTGATGCGGAGGTTGCTCCTGCGGGAGCGCGCCTCCAAATCCTCATTTTTGTTCCGAATGAGTTCAAGTACCTTGTCCATCTGTAGCAATTTCTGGCGATCTTGAGTGGCGCCATCCTCAGCGTCAGAGACCCTGGTTTCAACATGTAGAAGGTGTGCGTTGTGGGAATCAACGCGGGCCTTGACTGTGTCCAGACGAGCTGACAACTGATCAAGCTGGGCCGCTATGCCCGTGACTGTGGATTTGACGTCCAACATGATAGCCTTAAGATCATCCTCACGTGTTGGGGCCGTATCTGTTAAGGCAGCGGGGTCGCCCCCATCGGTGACCGCACCCTCCTGACGCGTCAGACGGCGCTGATCGAAGGCGATCTTAGGTTGTTTAGGGTCGGTTCTCCCCATGGTCGGTCAGAGTCAGGTGGGAGGCACGGCCAAGCAGCAGAAGGGAGGCTGCGGCGAGGGGAGAAGGCGATAGCGCCCAGGGGCGGCCGAACAGCGCCGCGGTGCGAAAGGATGGAGCGGGAGCTCAGGGCCCGCAGGCAGTGATGCAGATACACAGTGGGCAGTCAGCGGCCAGGCCAGATACAGGGGTAGTGGGGGAGCCGCAAACAAAACTCCTAGTGATGTCGGGCTGAGGCAGGCGATCGACGGGCCCACGGATCTAGTGGCAGGGTGGTAAGGCGTGGTGCGTGGTGGATCCACTGGACTGGCGAGGTGGAGAGAGAATTTGGTGAAGCGTGAAGCCGCCTGATGAGAAGTGGGGGCAGCGGTGCCAGCCCAGCCGCAGGTGTCACAGAGGATGGTGAAGTCGAGGGGCGGGCAGTGGCGTGGAATACTCAGAGAGCGTGCTACCCCAGTGCGGGGCCCGAGCAACGGGATCAACGGGAGGGAATAGCGCTTGGAAGCTCCGGCAGTAGTGGTGGCGGGTATGATCCCGCGGCGTAGCTCAAGCGCCACCGGCCCAAAGCAACTGCGCCAACCAGGTCCAGCGGGAGGTAGACGGTCGACAAGCCCCCAGTGGGCCACCGCAAGTCCAGAACAGGAGGGGTGGGCTGCCTCCAAGATCGTGTCCGGGCAGCAGAGGATGGGGTGCCCACGAGGACTGTCTCCGGCCGGCCCTGAGCCCAGCAGGAGGGGCAAGACGGGCGTCGGGCGCAGCAGCTGGCGCCAGCAGATGAGTGGTGCGTGGGGCAGGCGAGAAATCCAAGGCCGGACGCCAGGTGAGGAGGCGGCCCCAGGAAGTCAACCCCTGGGCGGATGCAGCAAGCAGGTAGCAGAGGAGCCGGGGTCAGCGGAGAACAAAGGCCAACACAGCAGCCGCAGCAGAGCGCCTCGGGGAGCCGGGGGGCCGCGGCAGGAGGGGGCAGCAAGTAGCGGGGAGTCTCGGGGAGCACGTCGCCCGCATCGCCAGGCCCGGTGGAGGAAGGCCTTAGCAGCGAGCGCCAGTAGCTGAAGAGAGGCGCCCGCGGAGCGAGAAGGCCGGGGCCAGACGGTACGGCTCACGCGCTCCCAACCCCGCCACAGGATGCCCCCGTAGCGGCAGCGCTTACCGGCTCCGATGGAGGAGAGATGAAGGCGGAGTGCAGGGCGAATATCCGGTACCAGGAGGCCGCCGACAACCAGCTCCAGGAAGACCGGGCCGCGCCGGCCACGGGGCCCAGGTCCTGGAATCCACGCGGCAGCGGACCCAGCTCAGCGGTGTCGCAGGAGGGCAAAAGTTGAATCAAATCGTGCCCCAAGGAAAGGTGAGTAGAGATGGCATGGTGTCGAGCAGCAGTGGAGGATGAGTCTGCAGGATGACTGGCGGATTATCGGCTTGGCCGGCAGAGCCCATTCAGGGTGCGGCTATCTTGCAGCCGGCTAAGCCACGCCCCACATATTACATCAATCATGACCTGATCTATGACATCATTAATAACATGACTACAACATCTAAAGTGACATCATTAATGACAATCATTTTTTCAAGTTTTAAAATTCTTTTTGAATAAAAAAATATTGAAAGGTTGATGTATGGCTCCAACATGTTGACGGATGTGTCCGTCAAACTTTCAATGCATTTACAGGAACCATGGTGACAGTGGTTCCTGTAAATGCATGGAATGTCCGCTGGGCTGGTGGATATCTCAAACTTTGGTGGGAGGGGTGCCTTCGCCATGACGGAAGTAATGTACTCCGACATGGTGACAGTACTTAATGCATTCCCAAAATATAAATCAGGCTGCAAAGTCCCCTAATGGATTATTTTGAAGATACATTTTTCGCCAGCACAGAATCCACACTGGTTAAGGTCTCCGATGCTATTAGACTGGCTGAAGACAACAGGAAGAATGGTGCCTTGCTGTTATTGGATCTTTGGGCGGCATTTGACACGGTATCACATCCTATCCTGACGCAACGTTTACGTGACATCAGGATAGGTGGGACCGTGTTGGCTTGGCTGGGTTAATTCTTTTCCAGCAGATGTCAGTCTGTATGGTTGCCACCTTTTGCAGCAAACCCCAAACCCCTCAAATTTGGAGTTCCCCAGGGCTCTGTCTTGAGTCCAACATTGATGTATATATGTCCCCCTCGGCAATCCTGGTAGGACTCCTTTGAAGTGCAGGTTATCTCTGATGCTGATGACACGCAGATTCTTCTGACTTGGGATGGGAACATGTCTGCTGCCCAAGATAGATTTAATGCATGTCTGTCAACAGTATTCAAGTGGATGTGCTGGAGTAATCTCCAGTGCAACACAAGTAAAATGAAGTACTGGTCTTTGGTTCCCCTCTTCTATTTTGGGATGGTGGGGTTTGGCCTAGCTCTGCCCCCTCTCCCCCGACTCCGACCACAGTGGTGCTGAACCTTGGAGTGAAGTTTGATAACATGTCTTTCAAACTACAGAGAGTGTTGTTGGGACCAGTTTCAGCCTCCTCCGGTTCCTGAGTAAATTTTTGTTTCTGCTCCTAGCCCCTTGCCAGAGGATGGTAGTTTATGCCCTTATAGCATCTCGGCTTGACTACCCTAATGATCTATACTGGGGACTCCCTCTGTACCAACTTAAGAGACTCCAGTTGATGCAGAAGGCTGCATCTCAGCTCTTGCTTAATATCCCCCGACACACCTCTATGCAGACACATCTCAAGGAACTGCACTGGCTGCCCATTCGGGAGAGAGTGAAGTTCAAGGGTCTGGTGTTAGCCCACAGAGCATAATATGGCCTAGGTCCCAGCTACCTCACCAAGCATCTCTCTCACTATCTTCCTGCTCGTCCTTTGCATTCTGCTGATGCACTGCTTGCGGTGGTGCCCAAGAGCTGGGGAGGCTTTTCCTTCCCTGAGCTGGAGGCCGCTGTTTGGAATACGTTTCCCTTGCACCTTCGTTCTACTAGGACTCTTTCAAGCGCAGCTTAAAGTCCTGGATATGTAATGGTGCCTTTTAACTTTCTCTTCTTGTAGTGTTCAGTGGGTACAGTACCTATAGCGCCGGGACACTCTACAGAGTAGCCGTGCGCATTACAAGTGCTATTTGATTCGATACGTCGGTTAGCAGACTTCACTGCTCCGGTTACAGATAGCAACCCAAGTATCAAACACCATGTTGGAACATATACAACAGCACCATGGGTCAAGAAGCTTAAACAAACAATTCAGTGGAAGGGTGGCACAATGCCTTTCAAAGCACACTGGACCGAAACCACCTTAATCTCTATCAATTCCTAGAAATATTAATAAGAGAGCAAAACTACCAGCAACTTAGAATATAACAATCTATTACTCAAGTAAAATCTAAAGTATCCAAAGCAATCAAAAATATATACCGAATGCTACAGTACAAAGTACACACAAATGTAATCAACCAAGGCCTACTATACCTTGAATCCATAGCAAGAACACTACTCTAAAAATTCCAATTAAACCTAAAAACAAAATAAAACTAACAGAAACGTACAATACTAGTTTATTTATAAATATTGTTTTAATTATTTTTACTCTTCTGTCATAATTATGTATTTTATTATAACAGATTACACTGACGGAAAAGTAAAAATAAAAAATATATAATAAATACATTTACACACATTAAAAACATAACACTTCTTTAAAACACAGCTATGACCAAGTAGCAATAAATAAATACAATACATAGCACTTAATAAAGCATTGCAAAAACAGAAACAACTATAAAGCAAAGGATATTTGCCACTCAATGATAATTAAAACATAACTAGCAATTTGCCACTGATGTCCATGATCTTGAATTAATCCACAAAAATAAATCTCCAAACAATAAATAAAAAAAATAGTCCCAGAAAAATAAGCAGATAAAAAAGCATATCCTCAGGGGATTGGAAAACGCTTCATCAAAACCAGAAATATAAAGGAAATAAAAAATATTGTTGCTTAAAATATAACCAATTACAGATAATGTCCTAAAATCTGATGAAAAGCCTGTACAAAAACACACATTTCCCACCCACACAAGACAAATAACCCCATAAACATTACAAACAACATTGACTATAAATAAATATCAATTTAATGCATAAAACAAATGCTGAGGTATCAGGAGGTTTGCTAGGTTTCCCTAGGTCCCGGCAGAGCTAGGGCCCAAAATCCACAGCTAGGCAAATTGTGAAAATGTGTTCATTTTCTGTGGAAAAATGTGATGTGTCTACGTTGCACTTTGGGCTGTTTCCTGTTGCGGGCACTAGGCCTACCCACACAAGTTAGGCACAATTTTTATCTGGAGACTTGGGAGAACACAGAACAGTAGAACAAGTGTTATTACCAGTGTGGGCATATATGCGTTGAAGAGTGTGGGGCCGAGGAATGAGCCCTGGGGACACTGCAGGTGATGTCCTTGGGTTCAGAGGTTAAAGGTGGAAGGTAGATCCTCTGGGTACTTCCGGTCCATCTGAGCGCGTCCCCTGGGTGCCGATGTGGTGGAGACTTTCAATCAGAGTGTGGTTGAATACAGTGTCTAAGGCTGCCGAGAGGTCAAGGAGGATCAAAGCTGCTATTTCTCCTCAATCAAGGAGGGTTTGGATGTCGTCGGTGGCTGCGCTCAGGGTGGTTTCAAGTGCTGTGATTCCTGTGGCAGCCGGATTGGGAAGCGTTGAGTAGCTGGTTCTGCTCCAGGTGTGTCATGAGTTGATTAATGATGATCTTTTCCAGTATCGTCGATTGGAATGGGAGCAGGGATTTTGGCTGGAAGTTTTGAGTTCACTGGGGTCGGCAAAGGGTTTTTTGAGCAGTGGTCTGACTTCAGTATGTTTCCAGGCATCGGGAAATTTGCGCTGGTGATAGAGGTGTTAGAGGTGTTGAGGTGTTTGAAACTGAACTTTTCTGTCTGGGTGTTTGTTGCCAACCGAGAATTTCATAGAGCCACGCTGTGTAAATGGTGTTCTGTTTCCTTATTTCTGGACTAATCTGGTAATATCTGGGCTAAAGTCATTCTGAAAAGAGTTTTCCCTATCCAAAGTCCCATTCTTACCATTTTCACACATTGCCACTAACAATCCCAGGTGTGGACATGAAATTCATTAAATTTATTGTGGGCAGATGATGACATATTTCCTCTTTAGATGCCAATTTACAGTGGCAATTGAAGATAATATCAGAGATAAATTATTCAAATGTATAGACAAATTGTTGTCAAATCCAGTTTTATTAACACTTTTTGCTGTGCTAGTTTTTCATGCTGCACATCTGCCGAAAATCCACAATTAGCAAGGAGGAAGCAAACATGTGGAATAACTTGTAATTTGGGCTCCATTTATGACCAATCCATGCAAGATAGATTATCAATGAATATGCATATGTATGCCACAGAGAAATGTCATGAGTTGTGGGCTTGGGGTGGGATGGAACATGAAGTTTAGCATGATGCTGAGCTTTCTCTTGGTCTTTGTTGAGCCTGAGTATGGGCCTTTCTGAAATACAGGGACTGGTTTGGAATGGGGCTAATAATTCGCACATTCAATCCTTTGGTCCTTTTACATCGTAGATTAGGGCCTCTAAATTAGGATCTTTGGCTTGTTCATTTTGCATTCTAGCAGTGTCCCCAGAACTTCCCATGCCTTTGGATAGAAAGCTATCACATTACATGATTTTTCTCTACATCTTTTTTTGCAGACAACCTTTACTCATTCTGGGGATACCAAATCTCTCAGTAAGGGCTTTTAATTTTTTGGATTTATTGCCCCCAAAGAGGATGATGAGGGAAATAAATCAGCAAATTCAATCTGCATAAAAGACCCGTAATGACAAAGAGGTGAGCTGAAACAAATACAAAGAAGGTGCATAATTAACATGCAATAGACAAGAGGAAGAACATACAGCAACCCTGGACAACCTGAAGGTAGACACCCGTCAGAAAAAGCTGAGAAACGCTGCCAGGGGAAGTTGGGCATAGTGCCCTCTGGTGTGGGATGGCATGATATATTTGGTAATTTGGTATGTTTCGCATGAGGTGATGGAATACTTACAAAAAGCTTGTATTGTGCTGGTGGCAAAATGGTTCTAGAGGTTTCAGCTTACCACGTTTCTGAGTTCCATGGCCCCAGATGTGGCAAAATCAGTCTCAATAACAGAAGGCAAAAGATAGGCAGTGTCTTGAAGAGCACTGTTTACTTTCCGCATCTTCCACTGGGACCGGGATATTACCCTTGGGTTCTGTATAATAAATAGATTCAGCAGTGCTATGTGCATTCTTATGATTTAAGAAAAAATGAAAAAAACACATTTTTAAATAAGTTGTTGCCATATTTGATTATTGTGAATAAATGAAAAATGATATGTTTGGACAAAACCTTCATGTCTGCTCTTTCCACAAGTGAAAATGCCTTACAAACAAGCATACACCAATATGTATTATGAAAAATGAATAATTTAAGCAATTAATATAGTTAATATTCAATATATGGTCCATATCAAATAATACAGGTGAGCATAACTACTATTGTGTTTTTTAATCTATTATTTGCCTCTGCCAATACATAATCAATACATTTCTCATTGAAGTATACCCTAAGGGAACTGTTAAACCAGGCCAGTTGTGATATAAATAATGTAGGTTCCCAGTGTTCGGTGGCATTATATCCTCCACTTCTATAAACATGAATTCTTCATGTAATACAAAGGGAAATTAGTAATGTTTCTGTGGCATAATGTCAGCACACTATTAAAGTAGAACTGGTATATACCATAGACATTTATGTTCTCTTGTTATATTATTAACTTATGGACCTTCAGCAGTGTCAATCATTGTGATGCCATCAAGATTGAGGTCATGTTACATCACTTCCTGGGAACAATCAAGGGCAAAGGTCATATGATGCCACCTCCTACGGTGTCATTGAGGTCAAAGGGTGCGTGATGTCACTCACTTCCACTAACCCTGGCATTTTGGTGAATTGACTTACAGCTGGGACTATTGTGAAACGATTTGCTTTGACTATTAAACATGTGTTAAATTAAACCTTACTAAGTCAATAAAGATGTCTGACAATCCGTTTGGTAAATCCTCAGTGCCCTTCGAGCTGTGCCTCAACAGAACCTTGACTTGGATGTGTTTAGGATTACGGGAATGTACTATATCTTGGCGCTACAAAAAAAGGACTATCCAAATTACAGAGGGTACAGAATGCGGCGGCTCAACTGGTACTTAGCCTTCCAAGAAGAGTCAACACGAAGAAAGCCCTGACAGTACTACACTGGCTGCCAGTGGAAAAGAGAGTCGTGTTTAAGGCAATGTGCCATTGTCACCGCATTCTATTAAAGAGCGGCCCAAGGTACCTTCAACCACTATTAACCCAATACATCCCAGGACGGAGTTTAAGATCTGTGGGGAAGGCACTGGTGATAGTACCGAGAATATTTAGAGCAAGAATGGGGGCACGCTCCTTCAGGTACCTTGCAGCAAAAATCTGGAACACCCTGCCAATTGCCCTAAGAACAGAGCCATGCGAAAGTAGATTTCGTAGACAGCTAAAGACCTGGCTGTTCGCTAAAACTGAATAAGTGTAACTCGACAGGTCATACTACTTGCAGTCGCATCTTTCAGAGTCTATGTCTTAGCGCGGGGACACACCGGTGGTGTAACCATGCGCTCTACAAATGAAATAAATAAATAGGACTTAACAACCGATAAGATGGTAGATTACATATTAAAAATGCTAAATTCACTGCATTTTCCTCTCCAACACATTTTAGTTGCTACAACTATTCGAAGAATTAAGTGAAAACAAAGACCACTTTGCTATTCAGTTTCTCAGTTGCTAATTTGTGTATCATATCAATGGTTCCAACGAGAGTAAACAATGTAAAGTATACACGGAGTCCAGTGAGCCCTCTTGCTATTAACCCCTTGGCCGCGGGCTGGGGGGGTGGGGGGTGAGCGCGGCGTCGCCATGCTCGTGACGGAACCACGCCATCATGAGTCACGGGCGAGCTGTGCTCATGACGGTGTGGTTCCGTCACGACCCCGCCCACTCACTAATTCGCCCGCACAGGCGGAAAATCAGTACCGTGTGGGCGGAGCGGCCGCAGCATGACGGAACCACGCCGTCATGAGCACACGCCGGCCGTGGCTCATGACGGCGTGGTTCCGTCATCCACAGGGAAGGGGTTAAGTAACAGCAATCCAACAGCCGCCTATAGCATAAGGTAAACAAATCCAAATACAATCTGTTTCCTGCCATTTTATACACAAACTGTAGCTTTGTTTTCTAAAGGAAATCCTTTTGATAGTGGACTGTGTGGGTCAATTCGTGCTAACAATGAAGTTCAACAAAGAAAATGTCTTCCATGTATTTGAAATACAACTCTTCCATTCAGTAGAGTACAAAATACTTATTTATGCAGCAACTTCATGCAGAAGAATGTACACATTTAAATATGCATTTATTATTGTTATTTTTTTTAAAGAACTTTACTATCTCCTGAAATAAAATAGTTTTATTAATACTGGATACAATGTATCTAGGGACGTAAGCATGTTTTTATTTATGGTTTGCGTATATGACTCTTTTCCTTTGTATCGGGGGATTTTGTTGGGCCATATATCACTGCAATCTGCTTGAGCAAATTGGTGTGCAGCAACAGGCAAGATAAATAAGCCTGAGTATCAGATAAACTGAAGCCAGATGAAAGGTTTTCAGCATTGACTGTGAAGTGCTCAGTGCAGGAAAAGAGAGGGACCGAGACCATGGCCGGACTGGGAACGCAAACCGGCCCTGGCAATTTAGTCGGACCGGCTGCGGGTTGTGGGGGGGGGATACCCTGTTGCTGCTTTTGGTACAGGGGGCCGGTATTGCAGCACTACTGCAAAACCGGTCCCTTGTGCCAAAAACAGCCACCACCAGCAGGGCCGGACTGAGAACCAAAACCGGCCCTGGCAAAGTGCTCGGCCGCCCCCCCCCCCCCGGGGCTTGGGGGGGTGCGGCTGAGTTGTTTGCCAGGGCCGGTTTTGGCCGGTTTTGGCCGATTTTGTTACAGGGGCCGATATTGCAGCTATGCTGCAAAAACGGCCCTGTAACAAAAACGGCCCCCAGGGGCCCAAAATCGCCCCCAACCCTAGCGGCCCACCGGGGAAATGACCGGTGCCCGATATGGCCAGTCCGGCCCTGACCACCAGCCCAAAACCAGCCCCCACCCTCCCTGCCCACCGGGAATACACCTGGTGCCTGCTACGGCCAGTCCGGCCCCGATCAAGACAAATCCCGGACATGGCAGTTATTATTGGCCTGAGAACCAGGCCAACCCCGGTGAAACGTGCTATATCTGGCATGGTGCAGTTTGCCAACAATGGGTACATTCAGAGGTACCTGCACTTTTCGTGCTTTTCCTTCAAAGTAGCAACCTGCAGGGGGTGAGGGAGGTCAATTATTTTCAGTTGCAATAGGACCCCACACAAATATCTCACTGAAAGGGCCATCTGCACTTCTTTTTGTTTTAGTCTCATGTTGGCTCAGAGCTAGCAGATGGGTAAGACTTAGATGCAGGGGTGGCTCCTCCGTTGGAACTGAGGAGAGTTGTCCCACTTAAATTACCACCAAAGCACCAGAGATTATTATTTTTTTCATCCCCTGTCCCGAACAGAGCGTAAGGACGGGGCGGGGCCTGCTGAGTGACATCAGCAGGGAGGAGCGGGGGCAGTCTATGCACTGTTTAAAATGCGCATGTCTTTTTGGCCGGCCGTCTTGGAACGACCAACCACACATGCGCACATTAAAAATCTCTAACCCAGCTGTCTTAAGACAGCTGGTTTAGAGCAAGTGCAGGCCTCTAGAACGGTGTGGAGCGATGAGAGCGACCGCTCCCTTCAATCAGTGCGCTCCTCTTATGCTGCATGAGAGCAGCACCAGGATTGGTCAAGGGAATTGCAGCATCCAGCTCCTGGAAGAAGAGGTCCAGAGCGGAGGATGTCGTGTTCATCTTCAAGTAAGTGTTAGTGTTTTTTTTTGTTATATCATTTTCATGCACGCGATCCCCCTTCCTGTAGATACCAGTTTCCACTGCTTAGATGGCATTGTCTCTGAAGAAACAGAGACACTCAGGGGCAGATTTACAAGCCCCTTGCGCCACTTTTGCGTCACTTTTCCCATGTTAAAAGTGACGCAAAAGTGGCGCAAGGGGCTTGTAAATCTGCCCCTCAGTTTGTAACTTCACAAGTGCTTAAGAGAAAAACTATGATTTGGAGACTGGTCCTAGAATTTGTATGTAAGGCATAAGCTCGCACCACTCCGCCACCCCATCAGACAACGCCCCCGAAGGCCGCCTGGTTCACCACCGACCTCCAAGAAGCCAGGCGCTCCTGCAGATGCCTCGAGAAACTCTGGAGGAACAGGAAAACCACCGAAGACCAGAACACCTACAGGAATGCCATGACTGAATACGACCAGAGCATAAGAGCCACCAAGATGACCTTTATCAAGAACAAAATCCACACCAATGCTAGTAACGCAAAAGAACTCTTCAACATAATACAGCAGTTCACCAAACCCCCCAGCGAAGCCCTGGACGTCAGACCATCCCAGGACCTCTGCAACAAGCTCAGCTCCTACTTCCACCTGAAAACCAAGGCCCTCTACGACAACTTCAGCGAACAGACTCCAGACACCACCCTCCTCTCCACCACCGACAACCAGCCCACCATCACCACCTGGAAACCGGCTACCACCGAAGACACCACCACAACCATGAAGAACACCCACTCCGGAGCCCCCACGGACCCCTGTCCACCGCACATCTACCACAGAGCCGCCGCAACCATAGCACACGAACTATGCCAGACCATTAACACCTCCTTCGAATCCGGCATCTTCCCTGACGACTGGAAGCCAGCAGAGGTCAAGCCCCTCCTCAAGAATCCCACAGTTGACACGACAGACCTGAAAAACTACCAGCCCATCTCTCTCCTTCCCTTCGCAGCCAAAGTCACCGAGAGATTAGTTAACGCCCAGCTGACCACTTTCATCGAAGAGAACGCCATCCTCGACTCCTCCCAGTCCGGATTCCGCAGCAACCACAGTACCGATACCGCCCTCCTCGCCGCCACCGATGACATCCGCATGCTACTCGACCAAGGCCACACAGCGGCCCTCATCCTACTAGACCTCTCCACAGTCTTCGACACCGTCTCCCACTGCACTCTCGCCACCAGACTCCACGATGCCGGCTTATGGGGAACCGCCCTCGACTGGATCCGCTCCTTTCTCACCGGCACAACCCAAAGGATCAGACTCCCACCCTTCCTCTCCGAACCCACAGAGATCTACTGCGGAGTACCCCAAGGATCCTCGCTCAGCCCCACGCTCTTCAACATCTACATGGCCCCCCTCGCCGCCATCGTTAGACAGCATGGGCTCAGCATAGTATCCTACACCGATGACCCCCAGCTCATCCTCTCCCTCGCGAAGAACCCCGAAGACACCAGACTCAGCTTCCAGGAAGGAATGAAAGATGTTGCAGCCTGGATGAACAACAGCTGCCTCAAGCTCAACTCGGAGAAGACAGAGGTCCTCGTCCTTGAACCCTCCTCCACCGCCTGGGACAACACCTGGTGGCCTTCCGCCCTCGGAAACCCACCCACTCCATCAGACCACGCCCGAAACCTCGGCATCATTCTAGAGTCCTCCCTCACAATGACCCGCCAGATCAACGCCGTGGCCTCCACCTGCTTCAACTCCCTCTGCATCCTCTGCAAGACCTTCAAATGGATCCCCCCTGAATGCAGAAAGACCGTCACCCACGCACTCATAAGCAGCAGACTGGACTACGGTAACGCCCTCTACACCAGAATCAACAAAACCCTGCTACACAAGCTCCAAACCATCCAGAACACCGCAGCCAGACTCATCCTCGGAACCCCACGACATGAGCACATGACCCAGCACCTACGAGACCTCCACTGGCTCCCCATCGAGATGAGAATAACCTTCAAGCTACTCACCCACGCCTACAAATCCCTCCACAACATCAGACCCAAATACCTCAACGAAAGAGTCTCCTTCCACGTACCCAAAAGGAACATCCGCTCCGCTGACCTCGCCCTGGCAGAGACCCCACGCATCCGCAGAGCAGGTGGAAGAGCCTTCTCCTACGTCGCAGCAAAGACCTGGAACGAGCTCCCAGTCAACATCAGACGCTCCCCCACTCTGCACACCATCAGGAAGAGCCTCAAGACCTGGCTCTTCGACTGATCCGGAGCTGCACCCCCCCCCCCCAGCACCTTGAGCCCCTCACGGGCGAGTAGAGCGCTTAAAAACCCCTGATTGATTGATTGATATGCATGAACCTTAAGAGTTTCAGATGCATCAGTTTAAATTAGTTATTACACTCATAAAATGATACAGTACTTTTTCATTAAGTGTTTCTTACTGCCTAAAGGAGCCCTCTTTAGCAGCCTAAGAATAACCGATGATTAAAAACAAATAAGGTTTTATATCTATGCCTTGCCGTTTGTATGCAATTCCTTGATGCTGGTTCATATCTCAATAAGCTATATTACAGGCTTGTAACTTGTGACCTTCAGGTAACACAAAGATATCTGTAACAAAATCAGCCACCCACTGAGCTATCCACATAAAATACAGATCTGCAACCTGCATTGTACATGCACATTAACAATCTATGTTACATTTATGATGAGTCAAATGAGTGACCAGACTGCACACAGATCTCTCCTGCAAGTGCATTAACCACCAGAGATATCTTATACCCTGAACCTTGCTGGCTACACAAATATCTCTGCAGCAGGTGCCTTAAGCCTGTTACATATTTTAAATGCAGTCTGTCTGAGACCAATCAAGTAAGTGAGAACAGATTTACTATTACATTTTGTCCTTGTTGCAATTTTCTTAGCGGGCAGAGTTTCAAAAAAATTTAATTTAGAAGTTGACTGTCAGAGTCCGCTCCTCATGACACCATCCGTCGTGTCTCCACCCCCTATTTGTTTCCACCCCTTGATCACCAACCTATGGCATTTATTTATTTATTCAGGCCACAATTTACTTCATCTTTTTTGCCCACTGTGCCACTCTGGAGAGAGGCCACTTTCAACATGACCTTGCTCCAGTGGGAACAGCTGATACCGAATTGCCGGTCCACATCCCCTGCTTTAAGGCAACAGTCATTTCACCATAAGGTTTTCTCTTAACTCTAAGGGTTCCACTGTAACTTTACAATTCCTGAGTCACATGGAAGGGTTTCCAGACAAATTGGGAATTGCGTACACAAGAAATGTGAGTAAGAGCATATTCCCAGTATTTCACTCTTCTACCAGACATCTCACCATCTAAAACCTGTTGAAATCTGTGGGAGGAAAACCTGGCAAAAAAATGGGAATTACAACACAAATTGGTTGTGGCATTCCTGCTGTAATTCCCATCTCTCAGGTGACAATCAGGATCCGACTCATGATGCAAAGGTTATACAAATTCTCAAGATTACCGTGTTGGTAATTTTGGTGTAAAATTACTGATGCTGGTTAATTGCAAACATTATGATTGAACCCTATACATAATTTAAAGATTACATAAAAAGTGCCAAGAATCTGGCACTTAAATGTGAACCCTGTGTGTTTGCTCTGATTCACCATTGACAGCAATTAATTGCAGCCCTCCTTATATCTTTTCTGGCAACGTATATGGAAACCCAGGACTATGAGAACAAAGGCGGGACAAATATAAAAGTTCATTCTATAAACTGCTGTTTTTCATGTCACCGTTATTTGCGTCAAAAGTCATTACTATGTGTTATTTTAACTTACTGAAAATGTGGCATCTTTTGATTTCTTTGCTTTACAATTTATTTTGAGCTTTATTCCTGCAGGATGCTGTCTCTCAGTGGTGGCTGCTATTTAACGGCAGTGGGAGGGCGGTTCGCGGGGGAGAGAGGGGGGGAATGAAAAAAAAATGAAACATTGACTTACCTGTGTGCTGCCGCCTCTCGGTCCTCTTCGCTCACTTCCAGGACTCCAGGGCAGGGAGCAGGAACAGGAAGCACGCAGGCTTCCAGTCAGTCCTAAGCCAATCACAAAGCTGCAATGCAGCATTGTGATTGGTCTGAGCGCTGTGGTTTGGTGCTCAGACTGGGATAGGGAGATGGGCATGTTCTCCACCCAGGATGTAATGCGGCCTGGGTGGAGAACATGCAAAATGCGCATGACGGTTTGGCAGACTTGAGACGCCGCCCATACCATCATGCGCATTTAACAGAGTGCGAACCACTGCTCTGTCAGACCACAGCCCCGCCCTTGCCCAGCTGAACAACAAGGGAAAAATAAAATAATAATAACAATGAGTTATTGTCATTTTATTTTTTACTTTTTCATCTGCTCAGTGGGGCGACGCTCCTCCGCCTTAGCGGAGGAGCCGCCCCTGCGTCTCTTTTTGCACAGTGAGAAAGTCTTCAAAAAGTGGTGCTTTTTCTCTTCCTTTATACAGTTACGTTTACTACTCTTATAGAGATCATAATCAAAACAAGCATTTGCAAAGCTTATGGGTCTGGCTTGTAACTGTAAATGTAATATATATGTTGTGGATTTAGCAATATTCTGTGGCAATGGTCAAAAGGCAGCCTGACAGAGGAGCGGCTGGGCAACCAGTGCCTACATCTGAGCCTTCAATACTGGAGAGCAGGGAGTGTGATATTTGAGAGTAAGGTGATCAGAGAGAGAGGACATGGGATATAGCGAGCATGACGGGGGAGCTCGAACTGTAAACAGCGTGACCCAGTAGCACAGGGAGAAAAGCAGCAGCAGCTACATCAGAGTGACTGACCGCAATGTGGCCAAAATCTCACAAGGTTGTGGCTTTTGTTGTGGATCTCACAAGATATTAGGCAGCCATTTTGGAGTTAGTTGTCTCGATCTGCAAAAACAAAAGGCAGCCATGAGAGAGTCAGCCTCGCGCATGAGTTCTAACAAATGGGGGAAAAACTGACTCCTACAGTAAAAAAAAATTTTTTAATGAATGTGACAAAAGTATTATGTTTGTAGTTTTTAGAAGTAAAATTGCTCCACATGCATTGCAATGGAAGCAGTGCATAAGAGGTATAACAAAATACCAAACAGCCAATAACGTGAGGTGAGAGTGTATTCCTCCTCTAAGGTCCACTGTATGTACATATTTAAAGAATTAGTACCACAATGTCTGAAGGACAGCTAAAGTTACCTGCTTAACATGGAGGCATCCTAGCTGCCCATACCAGTTCCCTAACCTCTTAGTCCCCTGTGGCCTACGGAACCATTGTCATCTAGGCCTGTGCCACCTGAGTGGCAGATCTGCCATGCTGCAGCCCAGAGAGCTGCTCTTTTAGTTTCTTCCTGTGGAGTGAACCTAATGACTTCACTTGGATGAGGCAGAGAGCAGTATCCCACTAAGCCATGCTGCTCACTGTACTATTGTAATGTTTTCAAATGCGGTCATGCCAGGAGAAGGGTGGACCCTCGTCACACACACAGCATCTTAGGTGGTGCATACTGACCTGAGCAGCAACTCTTCATAGCTACTAGTGGGTCACAGTAACCCCCACCTTTAAATTGTTGTGTGCACAACAGAAGGCAACTTTATGTCTCAGCTCATATAGCAGTTCCCACCTTTACAGTTTACCACATTTGCAAGAGATACAATTCCTCATAATTTTGCTCCACTCTGCCATGTTGGAATTGTAGCTGGGATGAGGAGCTTGCTTTCTTTGTCTTCTTTACATTCCACCTCACCATTTACTCTGGGGTCGTACTTACCGTTCACACTTCCTTGCTAGGCACTTACCATTTTCATGGTGGTATTCTACTTCCTCTTAGATGACCTCTTTCCTTCGAGGTCACAGACTGTGTAAGAAGACATTCAATCTATCTTAATGGCGCTTGAAGTTTCTTTACTTGTTGCTTACTCTGGATGACTCTGTTTAGGTACCCTCTCATCGACAGCTACCTAGATCCCGTCAGACTTCATCTTGTCTGATAGACAGGACACTTGTCCAGAGCATTTTATCCTGATATTCAAGTTTTTTCTCTAGAAGGATCTAATCTCTAGCCTGTTCTTGTTCCTTCTTCAGTTAAGAAGCTCCAGTTTCCATCCCGACATCGGTGGCAGACAGAAACTGTAGGTTTATCTACTTCAGAAAACGACTGAGACCTTCAAATCAAGAAAAATGTAATATGCAAAAATTAGCAAATTAGATTAAAATTAGACATAGGAAACCAGAGATATGGATTATTTAAACTTTTTGCCAGTTTTGGTGTTGCCACGACGTGGAGCGCCTTCCAGAACAATTAACTACCTGTAAACCCTTCATGCGGGGTCTAGACAAGTTGTGAGATGCAAGGTTTCCCGCACAAACTTTGCTGGGGTCTATCCCCCCTTGTGGCATTCGTTATGTGCCTCCCATGCAGGACATCAGTCTTGTGCTCCTAGCTCCAAAAGAGACACAGTGTAACTGTGGGCCTTTCACCCAAGAGACAAAGGCAAAATGCTGGGTACACAAGATGGAATGTCTGCCAGTAGGGACTACATGTCTCAGTGTACCTTGCATGGCAGCCATCTTGGGCGGGCTTGCTATAAAAAACAGCCACCATGGCCTAACCGCGTGCTCTTCAGAGGATTTCAGAAGGGCGGTTAGCCCCCTTGTGCTGAAGATTCTCCATAGCGTTTGGGTGTGTTTTTGGAAGAAAAAAACAGGTGTTTCCTAAGGTCGAACCCAGGGGCGTAGCTAGGCCTTAGGCTGCCCGTGGCGGCCCCTGCGTTTGCCCCGCCCTCGGCAAAATGATAGAAGAGCGGGGGGTGGTAGCGCGGCCGATTCTTACGGGCGCAGGTAAGAGCGGGGGAAGGGGGGCCGGCTGTCGCCCCAAAACTTGTGCCGCCTGGGGCGGTCCGCCCCCATCGCCCCCCCCTAGCTACGCCACTGGTCGAACCATAGCACTTTGTTCTTAGTAAAGAGCTTTGACTTTATCGGGTGAAAGCTTAATAGAATACAATTCTACTTTTAAGGACCAATTATCCCTACTGAGGAAGAAAGAGTTCCTTTAACTATAGAACATGAACCTTTAAAATGAAAAGATTTAAAGTTTAATGCACAAACTCTAAAAGCAGACAAAGAATAGCTTAATTGACAAAGTTGAAACTTAGTAAAATAGGATTCTATACATATTGGAATCTCTCCTCATGGTATGTCATATGTGTAAGAAATTGGGTTTTTGATTGGGGCAGGGGTGAAAATTCTTCTCAAGCAGTAACCACAATCCTTGTCCGGGTGAACTGCAAAATGTCCAACTTCATCTCCCCTGCCCTGCGCACCCTCCTCCTTGGATCTGGACCTTCACTGGCAACCCCCTGCTGAGACAATACACGGCCTGGGGACATCACTCCTGTATACCACTGTTACCGCCGCTCCAGTCACTTACCTGCATATGCCCTGGAGCTTCTTACCCACTTGACCCGCCTGCCATTACGCCCCCACTGATACCCTTTACCCCCCAGCTCTGGCCTACACTCCTGTTGGGTGGCCCTCATCTATACGCCGGACATATCTATTCATGTCTTACTGTTTGAACCCATGTGATGCTTTATTACTATGCTCCATGCATATGATTTCTGTTCCTCTTAACCCAGTGTTGTATCACTATGAGTACTCATGCAATATGTCATTTGAAACAGCACATCCCGTTGCTTGTGTGTACCTTGATGTAAAACCTAATAAAAACATATTCAACAAAAAAAAGTAAATGGACAAAGGGTGGAGGCTCTGAGGCACATAGGAGCTAGTATGATTACTGTAAGGTATCATCTGGTGTCCTCAGGGCAGGTAATTTCCAATACATTTCACCAGGTTGTGGTAGCAGACAGCAGTGACAGCCAGTACCCAGTAGCTCTGGTTACCTTTGAGTGGTGAGGGTCTCAGATTCTCTGGAGGTAGCTGTGAGTCCTGCCATGTCTGTAGATTATCTGCTAGGAAATTACTTAGAGCACATTGTCTGAATTGAAGTGGAGCTCAGGTCCCACATGGAGATGTTAGGATTTCCTGAGTGAGTGTGCCTGACCACAAGGTCCATGGCAACCCCGGAGAGGAGTCAAACAGACCCAGGGGCTAGAAGAGCGGTCCAGGTAGCTGCCAAACGGATGAAGGTCAAGGAGTATGGGAAACTACCCCTTGAAACTCTGACTGTCCAGGAGGAGGGGCCTGAAGAGCATGCCCCAGAACCTACAGGGAAGGACATTGCTGCTCTGGGGGACTTGCCTGAGCTGGCTGCCAATCTGAGGGAGGGCCCAAAAGTGAGGGATTCTGCACGGCTCAGAAAGAGTGCCCTATCCTTGAGGGCTTGAGCCGGGAAGCAGACGCCCAGGCAGTTGGTGACACCTCTTGAGATCACCTAATCTATTGGCAGAATTACCTCCTATACAGTGAGCCTAAGGTTCCGGAGCCTGGGGCATCCCCCAGTGATACAGGGCATTCCTACTGGGTCTGGCACATGATATGCCCCTGGCAGGACACCAATGACAGCACAAGAGCTTTGCCAGGCTTGTCATCCACTTTTATTGGCCCAGGATGAATGCAGCCTCAGGTGCATTCTTCAGGGCATGTCCCACCTTCAAGGCCAGTGGGAAGTCAGGTCAAAAGCTCAACACTGCCCTGGTTCCCTTACCTGTCATTGGAACTCCCTTTGAAAGGATGAGCATCAACATTGTTGGGCCTCTAGACCCCAAAACTGCCTTAGGCATCAAGTTTAACCTGGCTTTTGTGGACCATGCCACCAGATACCCTGAGGCCACACCTCTAATGAGTGTAACTGCTTCTGCAGCGGCTACGGCCTTGATGAGGATTTTTCATGGGTGGGTTCCCCAAAGAAGTAGTGTCAGAAAGGAGAACAAACTTCATGTCTGCTTACATGAAGTAAATGTGGGATGAGTGTGGGGCAATTCGCAAATTCTCCACACCCTATTATCCTGACACCCATGTCATGTTGAAAGGTTCAACAAGAGGCATGAATATGGGCATATCAAAGCCCATGAGGCGGAAGTGGAACATCCTTCTGCCATGCCTTCTTTTTGCCTGCAGGAAGGTGCTACAGAAAGGAATTTGGTTCAGTCCCTTCAAGCTCCTGTATGGCTGCCTGTCAGGGGACCTTTCAGTCTGGTGAAGGAGGGGTGGGAGCAAGCTCCCAAGAAGCCCCACCAGGCAGTGGCGGCTGGTGACATTTGAAAGTGGTGGGGCGTATAATTTGTGTTCGAGTGACTTAGCAAGCGAGCCCAAACAACCTAAGGGGGTTCGAGGGGTTCTCCCACTGGGAAAATTTTGAAAAAAGAGTGGGCAAATGGTGCATATTCAAGCAAATTTGAGAAAGCAAGAAGGTTAATAAAGCAATTTTGAAAGTGCAGTTATTACATTACTAAAGAGATGTCATATACCAACATAGGTACCATCTTATTCAGTATAACCACTGTGCTTCATAACAGACTTCGAGATACAATGCTGAGTACCTCACTGATTTTTTATTTAACAAACAATTAAACAAACAACTAAACAGGTCACAAACTAGCAGCATTCAAGAAGAAATGTTAAGATTAATGTATTGTTAACTTTTTGTAGACAAAATCAGCACGTCTGTCTTTAATAGCAGCGAACTTCTCAATAACTTGAACGTTAAAGTCTGGGATTCTTTTGACGAGGTCTCTCTCTATAGAGAGCATTGCTAAAGCATTCAGTCTTTCCTCAATCATGGTGTTCCTCAGGAATGTCTTAATTCTGTTTAAAGTGGAAAAACATTGTTCCGACTCTGCTGTTGTCATAGGAGTAGTAATGACTATTTTTAGTTACGCCACTGTCTCTGTAAGTGACTTTTCAATATTAAGTTTCTGAATTAAAGCCAGCAAAGAAATGGCACCAGTGGCCCGCCGATATACACTCATTCCGCACAGTACAGTCAACTCAGTTTTTAGATCCTCTTTGTTGAACATAGGATACGCTTCCACAGCCTCATTCAGGGCTTGCTCAGGGAAGGATTGATCATATTTTGCAAATTGATCACTTTGCAGTAATGAGGCACTCACCAAATGTTTTGTAAAAGAAAAACGTTCCAGTGCATGCACAATTATAATGTCACATACCACCTTTGCAATTCGGACCACACTGCTGATGTTTTTCCTGCGGTTTGAGAAAGTAGAATCCTTTGGCAGTCTGCTGTCTAAATTGTCAACCCCATCTCTCACTTTGCTCACGCTGGTGACAAACAGACTGGTAGCTCTTTGCACAAAGACAGTATCAATGTCTCGTTTTTGTAACTGGCTGTATAATATGTCGACATGAGGCATTATTTCATTAAATAAAAATAGAAAGAACTGAAACTCTCTGTCTTGTAGTGTTCTAGCGAAGCCACGGGCTTCATTCTGACTTTTGAATTCAAAGTCAGCATTGGCTTCTATGGTGTCAAAACATTTCTCAAGATCATCCCTATGTTGGAATATTAGGTTGATTGTACGTATGTGAAAGTTCCAACGAGTTTGGGGTCCCCTTGGAAGCCTTTTGGCCACAATTTCCTGAAGTATTTCTGTTCTTTTGGGGGAACGTGAGAAGAATGCTGCCATGCCCCCTACATCCAAAAAGAAAATATGTGCCTCGGAGATCTTTGATACTGCCTGTTGCATAATAAGAGTAAGTTGGTGGGAGTAACAGTGCACATAATGGGCATTACGGTACACATCTCTAGTTCTTTTCTGTACTCCACCAAGGCTTCCACTCATTACTGAAGCACCATCATAGCTTTGTGCAATACGTTTTTGTGGCTCCTCTGGTAAAATCAAGTTCAGTTCACACAGTATAGCTGAAGTAATGGTTTCTGCGCTAGAGTTTTTTAATGTGTGACACCATAGAACCTCTCCAAAACTTTAGTGTCATTGTCAAGGTACTGAAAGACTAATACGGACTGTGTTTTAGTGGCCACATCAGTAGTGTCATCAGCCTGAATAGCCACAAAGTCTGTGTTTTTCACCTGTTGGACAATACAGCTTCTCATAATTTCTAGCATACACTCAAGGAGTTCATTTTGTGTCATTTTAGAGGTGCCCTTAAAGACTGTAGCACTTGCTAAATGTGCTTCCATTTCGGTGTCTATGCTTGCTATTACCCGAAACCGGTCCCAGGATGCTTGTTTCCGGTCCAGGGAAGACATGGCTTGGCAGTTCGGGCTGGACTGTTCCCATGAGGCACAGGGTCAGACTGATTTGCATATGGCCATGTCTGAACTGGGGTGGTGTAGTGAGCTAAAGAATGATGATGGATTAAACCCAGATCAGTTGACTGGGGTGAGTGTTTGATTTGCTCTAACGCTCCGTCCATCATCCCCTTTGGTATCGCTTTGTTCGCCCTAAGTTGGCAGGGTATGCCCAGACGTGGGTCCCTTGCTCACTTTGCCACTGGATTCAAGATAGCCTGGCTGATGAGGGTTTTGAACCCGAAACCGGTCCCAGGATGCTTGTTTCCGGTCCAGGGAAGACATGGCTTGGCAGTTCGGGCTGGACTGTTCCCATGAGGCACAGGGTCAGACTGATTTGCATATGGCCATGTCTGAACTGGGAGTGGTGTAGTGAGCTAAAGAATGATGATGGATTAAACCCAGATCAGTTGACTGGGGGTGAGTGTTTGATTTGCTCTAACGCTCCGTCCATCATCCCCTTTGGTATCGCTTTGCTATTATCCACAAGGCCTCTGAATATACCAGGATTTGGGGAAGTTTCAGATTCATCATGCCCTCGTAATGCCAGTTCGAAAGCACCACAGAAACTAATGCAATTAATTATTTTTGACAGTATGTGTCTATTCCTATCAACTGCTTCATTGTGTTTCTGTATTGATTTGTGGTATGCATCACTTATGTGGGCTTCAATCGGTGTGTCTCCCAACATTCCCAGTCTCAACAGGTTTTCCATATGGATTCTTGTGTGTTCATGCTTCTTTATTTTGTCTGACAAATGCTTCAAGTCTATTACTCCTTTCTTTGTCCAAGGAATGTCACCACCAAACAGCAATGAACACGAGAGGTGGTGAGATGCACACCGGTGTAATCTAATTTTATCGATACTTAATCCAATTCAGAACTTTATCAGCGTGCATGCTTGCTCCGCGCTTCGCCCCATTGCGCTGCAATATCACTACACACGAAGGAACCTGAGTTAGTTTCCACCAAGCTGCACAGCCACATGACTGAATGAATCCAATGAATTAAATTCAAATCGTTTAATCTTCTGTTTATCCATATTTTTCACCAATACTTTTGATCCTTCTTTCTTAACTGTTCATTCAATTTGTTTTATTCATTCCCACACTTAACAAAGATATTCACACCAGTACAGGAGCAGAAGTAGGTTTCACATGTCATGATTTTATTAGAAATAACCCAATGCAACCACCAAACATCAAGCAGGGGAAGCAGAACAGAGAATTTGTTGACGTACACCCTGTAAGCCAATCAACTTTTGTGTACCAGGTGTTTGAGAATGTACGCTTGTAAGACTTCCCTATGTCTTGGGAAATTTGTTGTAGTGTACGGGCGGGCCGATCAGGTCCTAATCGTTTTACATTTAGCTTGTCTTCATGTCTCAGTCCAAAGAATGGCCTTGCAAGTAGCTGTTCTACTGTATTCATGGTGTCTTACCAATATTAACGTTACCTGTCAATAGTCAAAGTACAATGTATAAGGTTTGGTGCAAAAATTTCAAATTCCTGTATAAATACATATCTTGTACCTTTGCACAACATGACTGTTAAAAATACAGCCTTATAGCCTGCTGCCTCTGTGTGCCATACTAGTTGCTGAAGGCACTGAAACAGGCACTGCTCAAGGGCCTTTAACAAGGCATGGGATAGACAGTGCCTTTAACAACCGTTATAGCCCAAAGCACAGGGCTATAAGGCTATTAGTAAATTTCATCCACTGAGGGTAGAATGTTCAAAATTAAGGGGGAAACAGAAAAACAAACATTGGAATTATGTTGGAGCAGAAGGCTTACACCTAACCTTATTATCCCTGAGCCAATTCATTGTCTTCAATGGAGCACCCAACATTTAAATCTATCTTTTAATATTGATTACACAGTTCCATGCATCAAATTGATATCGATGTGCACCCACCCCACCCACCATGTAGACCACATACATAGCCCTTAACTACAATGTAAAAAAAATATAGCATCAGTTTCCTTACCTTAAACGCTGGGGTTTGCTGGGTTGTAGGGGTGAAAGAGCAGCAAAGGAGGTTGGGGCCTCTTGTTCTTTGCCCAAAAATTAGGTAATGCTTGTCAGGCTTTACCAGATGCTGAAAAGAAAAATATTACAATTTAGTCAACCAAACACAAAATTATACGCCAAACTCAAGCGATGCCTGTGAAAATCATTTTAGGTGAGAAGGGGTTCCTTTGAATACCAAGTTTCAAGTTTTAGTGTTGGTAATTCAGTGGTAGGTACTGACATAAGTGTTAGCTACTATTACTCAGTACGATTTAAAAAATGAGAGGGTTTTTCGATTTTGTAATGTGATCAAATAGACCTTCGTGCTTCAATCAATATCTGCCTATGCACTTCCTCATCCTGGAACTGGGCCCAAATGGTAATGCCCAGAGGGTTAATATGCAAAGAATGAGTACCATGCCGATCACAAAAGTGCATATAATGTAGACAGTTCAACAGGTTACTGCTTTTGTCAGAAAGATGTTTTTGATACTTGCAGATCTCGGAGAGTGTTAACATGAAGTTTAGAACAAAAGAAAAATGTAAAAGTGAAGACATTTAAAAGCATCCTCAGACACCTGCTGTTTACATAAAAAGTAAAGCGCACCGCACTGGCAGTACAAAGCTGCATGTATCTGAAAGCTGATTGAAAATGCTGGGAGACCTTAGCCATCTAACCTGATTACACAGTAGGCCACGTTACAGGAACTGTGGTTCTTGTACTAACTAACCTTGTAATGTTTTCTCTATAGAGGTCAGAATTTGGTATTGCAGAAGGGGGTATAGAACTCCTTCTGCAAAACCAAATACATGCCCACTGTTGCAGCAGATGCACAGTCAAAAGAGTAGTTTACCCATTTGCCTAGTACTGTATGTGCATGCCAATAAGGGAATCTATGTCGCTGTGAACATGGTCCTTCTATAGGTGGTGGATTCTTAGTGTGCTCCATGAGAGACCCTCTAAGGCCATCCTGGCACTAGGGCTCTTATGGCAACCCAGAAGAATGGGCTTTTGTTGCCCACTCACATGTCGAGCGGCTTAATACACATTCTTACTAATACTTCTGCCACTTTGATTGTGTGCTCCTTGTTCCCCTGCAAATGCCCTGCAAATTCTTTTTCTGTAATTTACTTAATGGTTAATGGTGGAGTATTGGGGGGTAAGGGGGGATGGGGGTCAAAGCTGACGAAGTGCACCTGGCTAGCAGATTGTCCATTTTTGTCAATGATGTGTGAAATTACAAAGCAAAACAAAACCACTCTTCTCATGTGACAGAAATTGTTATTGTGTCAGTCACAGAATGGAATGTTGAGTGGACCAGGAAGCATCGCCCCAAGTTGCCCTGCACCCCCCTCACCCCTCCACCCCTCCAGACAGCCCAGGGTACGCTTCTCCTGTTGTTGCCTATAATTCAGAAGGTAGGCGCCTGTCTGAGTTTGTCTGTGTAATTAGCCACTGCCATTCTCGTCTGCAGTTAGAATACATGTGTGTACGACTGCGAGGACACCTCTAAAGTCTGATGCAAATATGGGGCCATTTGATTATGAGAAATAAACCATCACCAAAGTCTGAATGGCACTAGTAGGCGTCTCCTAGACAAAAGACAAATGTGTGAAACGTAAACGAAACGTGCGTCCATATTGGCGTGCTGAGTCACATCGGAGATCATTTACGGAAGCCCAATGTTACTCATCATTACTAAATGTTACTAATCTAAAGGGGTCTATTTTATCTTCTCATCATTAACCAAAGCACCGTAAAATTCCAAACACATGCAAGTACAGCAGTTCATCATGCTTGTTTTTACTGGCCTTAGTTATTGGGCTGTAAAAAGAAAGACAACATTCAAGAAACAAAAGCATCCTCGCCCCGTCACAAGATGCTGTGGAGCTGAAAGTAAAGTGTAGTGTCCCAGTTTATCCATGAACCACCATTCAAGCAGAATATACAGTATGTGGTGCCCTACCAACCCTCCATCTTTCTCTCCTGTAGTGTAATGCATATTACACTGGTTTGAAGACAGCTACCCCCGACACGCAGAAAGCTTAACTTTAGAGCACCCGTTTTTCATGTACTGAACGGACAAGCAACTAGACTCTGCAGCTTATATGTAGTTCGAATAGCAACACCTTAATGCCTAATCAATGAATAACACAACGCAAAGGAAGTGTATACGGAGTGCTAAGTACAACTAGGAATATTACGTATTCCGAACTGTTCCATGTTTGTTGACAAACATATCCACCTAAGGACAGTAGTGTATTTGTGGTTTTTTGCAATGTTTTCATGTTTTCGCAGAACAGTTCAGGCCTAGCCTGATAAAAGGCGCGCGGTCGCTCATTCCCCGGAGAGTCTGAGACAACTAGTGCGCATATCATCATCATACATAATGGCTGCATACTAGTACCCGTTTAACATAGGGAAGTGGGAACGCTATCCACCTTTTTGCCGCTGGTTAAAGTGGCTGGCTTCTGGCTTGACGATGTAATAAATGATTACGTCGGCAATAACAAGATCGATGCCACACTGGTCACGACAAATGTGACCCACCCGAGCCTGGGCAGGCCACAAGTCGGGCGTCCACCATTTGAAAGATGCTAATGATAAGCAGCTGATACCGAACTGAAGCCACCCAAAATTAGAAAATTGATGAGCAGTGTGAATATCTTATTAGAGGACTCTGGAGACCTGAATAATGACAAACACCTCTCGAGTGTCCTGGATGCAGAGCGATAGTTTTGCACCCCTGAAGAGAACAATACCAGGGTCCCCTGAGCTCTGGGTGTGTAGAATTAATAGGATTCCTGAGAATCCTGTGAGAAATTAGAAATTATGAGGGAATCTGTAATTCAGGGTTCGATTCCCCCGGGTAATTTCTCTTTCTCCCCCAAATTTGCGGTATGTAAAAAACAGATCTGCGTCATTCCTGCCTATCTCATAACACTTGTAATTTTGATGTTGCTGGTGCCTGCTGTTACACAAGTAAAGAGGACTGCGTATTGAGGGCCCTCGTTGGATCACCTTGAGCAATGTCTCCTATGTATGTGTCTTCTCTGGCAGTGTGTTAACAAAACTAGCAGGACTCTTGACTGGCGCGGCTTGCGGCCCTCTCCCCAGGGGGAGGGGTGACTGCCACTGTGCCACAGCACTGCAGGTCATTTAATATTGGAGCAGCTGCGCGTCCGAGCTGCCACTCACTGGCGCAGCTTGCGGCCCTCTCCCCAAGGGGGGAGGGGTGACTGCCACTGTGCCACAGCAGGTCATTTAATATTGGAGCAGCTGCGCGTCCGAGGCTTCCACTCACTGGCGCGGCTTGCGGCCCTCTCCCCAGGGGGAGGGGTGACTGCCACTGTGCCACAGCACTGCAGGTCATTTAATATTGGAGCTGCGCGTCCGAGCTGCCACTCACTGGCGCGGCTTGCGGCCCTCTCCCAAGGGGGAGGGGTGACTGCCACTGTGCCACAGCAGGTCGGTTGGTTGGTTAGTTGGTTGATATTGGAGCAGCTGCGCGTCCGAGCTTCCACTCACTGGCGCGGCTTGCGGCCCTCTCCCCAAGGGGGGAGGGGTGACTGCCACTGTGCCACAGCAGGTCATTTAATATTGGAGCAGCTGCGCGTCCGAGCTGCCACTCACTGGCGCGGCGTGCGGCCCTCTCCCCAGGGGGAGGTGTGACTGCCACTGTGCCACAGCAGGTCATTTAATACTGGAGCAGCTGCGCGTCCGAGCTGCCACTCACTGGCGCGGCTTGCGGCCCTCTCCCCAGGGGGAGGGGTGACTGCCACTGTGCCACAGCAGGTCATTTAATATTGGAGCAGCTGCGCGTCCGAGCTTCCACTCACTGGCGCGGCTTGCGGCCCTCTCCCCAGGGGGAGGGGTGACTGCCACTGTGCCACAGCACTGCAGGTCATTTAATATTGGAGCTGCGCGTCCGAGCTGCCACTCACTGGCGCGGCTTGCGGCCCTCTCCCAAGGGGGAGGGGTGACTGCCACTGTGCCACAGCAGGTCGGTTGGTTGGTTAGTTGGTTGATATTGGAGCAGCTGCGCGTCCGAGCTTCCACTCACTGGCGCGGCTTGCGGCACTCTCCCCAAGGGGGGGAGGGGTGACTGCCACTGTGCCACAGCAGGTCATTTAATATTGGAGCAGCTGCGCGTCCGAGCTGCCACTCACTGGCGCGGCGTGCGGCCCTCTCCCCAGGGGGAGGTGTGACTGCCACTGTGCCACAGCACAGCAGGTCATTTAATATTGGAGCAGCTGCGCGTCCGAGCTGCCACTCACTGGCGCGGCTTGCGGCCCTCTCCCCAGGGGGAGGGGTGACTGCCACTGTGCCAGAGCAGGTCATTTAATATTGGAGCAGCTGCGCGTCCGAGCTTCCACTCACTGGCGCGGCGTGCGGCCCTCTCCCCAGGGGGAGGGGTGACTGCCACTGTGCCACAGCACTGCAGGTCATTTAATATTGGAGCTGCGCGTCCGAGCTTCCACTCACTGGCGCGGCTTGCGGCCCTCTCCCCAGGGGGGAGGGGTGACTGCCACTGTGCCAGAGCAGGTCATTTAATATTGGAGCAGCTGCGCGTCCGAGCTGCCACTCACTGGCGCGGCTTGCGGCCCTCTCCCCAGGGGGAGGGGTGACTGCCACTGTGCCACAGCACTGCAGGTCATTTAATATTGGAGCAGCTGCGCGTCCGAGCTGCCACTCACTGGCGCGGCTTGCGGACCTCTCCCCAGGGGGAGGGGTGACTGCCACTGTGCCACAGCACTGCAAGTCATTTAATATTGGAGCAGCTGCGCGTCCGAGCTGCCACTCACTGGCGCGGCTTGCGGCCCTCTCCCCCAGGGGGAGGGGTGGCTGCCACTGTGCCACAGCAGGTCATTTAATATTGGAGCAGCTGCGCGTCCGAGCTTCCACTCACTGGCGCGGCTTGCGGCCCTCTCCGCAAGGGGGGAGGGGTGACTGCCACTGTGCCACAGCAGGTCATTTAATATTGGAGCAGCTGCGCGTCCGAGCTTCCACTCACTGGCGCGGCTTGCGGCCCTCTCCCCAGGGGGAGGGGTGACTGCCACTGTGCCACAGCACTGCAGGTCATTTAATATTGGAGCTGCGCGTCCGAGCTGCCACTCACTGGCGCGGCTTGCGGCCCTCTCCCAAGGGGGAGGGGTGACTGCCACTGTGCCACAGCACTGCAGGTCATTTAATATTGGAGCAGCTGCGCGTCCGAGCTGCCACTCACTGGCGCGGCTTGCGGACCTCTCCCCAGGGGGAGGGGTGACTGCCACTGTGCCACATCAGGTCATTTAATACTGGAGCAGCTGCGCGTCCGAGCTGCCACTCACTGGCGTGGCTTGCGGCCCTCTCCCCAGGGGGAGGGGTGACTGCCACTGTGCCACAGCAGGTCATTTAATATTGGAGCAGCTGCGCGTCCGAGCTTCCACTCACTGGCGCGGCTTGTGGGGGTGACTGCCACTGTGCCACAGCAGGTCATTTAATATTGGAGCAGCTGCGCGTCCGAGCTGCCACTCAACCTTTTCCGCACATGTTCCATTAAACTGCGGCGCGGTCTTTTTTATAAAAAAACCGCCCCGCGAACATCCCTACAGGCTAGGGTAACCAGAATTTTGATGCCAAAAACCGGGACATTTCAAGGAAATAGAAGAAGGACTACAATTCTACTTCAAGAATGACAGCGCTCCTCAGCAGAGAATTACAGATTAGGCAGTTAGAACATACATAAAACGCAATTTTTTAAACCCAGTAGCTTGCCTGATAATTAAATGTTTTTCTTGAAATAACTGATAACATTAAAAAGCACCTCCTGCCGTTTTCAGTCGCCCCTCTCTAAAAACCGGGACAGGAGCTACATTCCCTGAACTCTGCCGGGACAGCTGGTGAAAAACCGGGACCGTCCGGGCAAATCTGGGACGCCTGGTCACCCTACTACAGGCATACGAGCAGTGTTTTCCTTTCGTACTATACATTACAACTGCTCACGCCAGGAGGGCAGTCACAGTTAATTTTACACTGCATTTGGAATTAATTCATGTGCGCGGCACATGAATTAATACCAAATGCAGTGTAAACCCGGTGTGCGGCCTATAACTTTGGCAGTTTTTGACAGAAAGTCTATCAAACTTAACATTAGGAGGAACGCCACCAACCTTTTTGCTGCTGGTTTAAAGTGGCTGGCTTCTGTTCTGGATTGCCGACGTAATAAGAACAAGAGATCGATGCCTCACTGGTCACGACAAATGTGAGTGACCCACCCGAGCCTGGGCAGTCAACACCACAACACGAGCCGAGGCCCAGGTGTGGTCTGCATCGTGCCTCCAGTCCGGACCGAGGCCCAGCCCAGGTGTGGTCTGCCTCGTGCCTCCAGTCCGGACCGAGGCCCAGCCCAGGTGTGGTCTGCCTCGTGCCTCCAGTCCGGACCGTCACGCCCTGAGGGGGGAGGGGCGGGTAGCCAGGCAGGCTGAACAGCCCAGCAACGGTGGAAATGGCCTCACAATAAGCCATGACAGTGATGGGTCTTACTCCGTTGTAAATGTGGGAAATAATACAATATTTGGATTGGTGCATGACAAAAATGGGCCAATGCTTATACTACGTCACGGTCTACGTCAAAAACTGTAAAATTCTCCCCAGTGGATTTCTACAGGTTCTTGTTGTGTAGAGAGCAGCATCATTCGTATTCCATCCTGGGTCTCGTGTCGGTGATAATGCAGTGACCCAGATGATAATAATACTGGAGTGTCGCAAATTATGTTCACTTTCTAATCTGTATTTGTAAATGAAATCTACAGTTGAACGACACGGCAGTTCACAACTGCGCTAGCACATAGATAGCAGGCACGCGCAGGACGTATTAGAACAAGAAATGTCAAATGTGTTCGTGTACGGTTGCTCTCCATTTGTACTCTAGTAGGCGCTAAGGAATATATTGGAGGACCCCATAAGACATCTTGTCATTGACATGATTGAAACAGCAGGAGCAGGATATAATGTTGATAAAAACACTTGCCATATCAGCGAGGACTTTTAACACTCGGACGAGTGGACCGCCACTTATTCCACACTTCAGGTGACAATGCAGCAGCCATGATCCAGAATTTCCCCTCCTTTTCACAGCCGTGCCTGTTGCTGGGGAGTCAGAGCCTCCCCGTCCCAGAGTACCACGCCCCCCCAACCCACCACGCCTCATGTGCACTCTGGACTGCGGAGAGGCCTGGCAACCGCTTCATCTCAGCCAATCCAGACGCTGATCCAGCAGCGCCAGGATTGGCTTGAGCAGGGATACTCGCCTCTCATTAGGAGACCGGGGGCTGCGGCATGGATCAACCCTCGCTCTCCTAATGTGCAGCCAGAGCGAAGCCTAGTGCGCATGTCTGGGCTGGTCGGAGAAATGCTCCGTCCAAACCAACATTGCGAACTTGTGCTGTCACCACCCCTGCTATGAGAATCATGATTCATGTCAGTCATCATGATGACGAATGACTGAACCTGCTGCTGCCCGCCCGCCCCACCCCCTTCAGAGCCGCTGACAGCCTGAGCCTCGGGCGCAGCCCAGCCAGCCCGGGATTAATTTAAAGGTATTTACTATTTGCTGCCACTGTTATTGAACAACAGCACAGCAGCTATTAGGGGCCAAAATAATATTAGTGGGGCAACGCCCCAGCGCCCTAATGGACGCACCGCCGCTGCCACCAGGATGTAGTTAGCTACATGTTGGCTCTCAGAAATCATATGTAGCACTTCTGGAAGAAGGCTTATGAGAATCTGGAAGCTAGCCAAGAGGTAATTAAGCTTTGGCATGACCAAAAGACTACTCTGGTCGAATGTCAGCCTGGCCAGAAAGCATGGGTTATGGAGCCAGTTGAGTGCAGGGCCATCCAGGGCTGCTGGTCAACACCTTATGAGGTGAAGGAGCGACAGGGGGAGGTCATCCACCTAGTGGACCTCAAGACCCCTAGGAAGCACTTAAGGGTACTCCATGTTAATCGCCTCAAACCATATTATGGGAGGTCTAAATCACCATGCTCCTGGTGACAGATGATGGAGAGAAAGATGAGAGTGAACCTCTCCCTGACCTCCTATCTTTCAAGAAGCAGGACGGGTCAGTGGATGGTGTTACCTTCTCTCCTACCACTTCTCTCCTACCCCAACCACAGAACAGCAGAGACACTGTAGCCAGTTACTGCAGCAGTTTGCCTCTTGTTCTCCTTCATCCCTGGGTTTACAAGGTTGTGTACCCATAATATTGATACTGGGGACAGCATGCCTGTAAAGAACTAAATAAAACAGACTGACTGACAAGGTGAAGGCTAGCATCAAGGAAGAATTGTCCAAGATGCTGGAATTGGGGGTTATTGAGCACTCCCAGTTGTGCTGGGACTCAAAGCCGCCGCCCCAGAACTCAGCTTCTATGTGAACTATAAGGGGCTCAACTCAGTTACAAAGACTGATGCACACCCCATCCCTTGAGCTGATGAGCTCATAGATAGGTCCAGAGCTGCCAAGTTCCTCAGTTCTTTCGATCTAACTTCTGGGTACAGCAGGGGCGGCTCGTGCCATTTGAAAATGGTGAGGCGTAAAATTCAAAATTCATTGAAAATTACTGTTACATGCCGCACAAGCTATTATTGTAGCTTTAGGGTGCTGGGAAAGCCCTTATTGTCACACTTGTAGGAGTGTGATGGTTAGTAGTTGGGTTGTTACTATCATTGGCAGCGCTGGCAGGGGCAATGTGGGGTGCAAGCTACAGTGGCCTCCTGACGAGAACCCTGACACTTATTTTATTTTTTACAAATTAAGCACTGGAAGGGGTAAAAGCAACAAATAGGAGCAATAGAACTGCTTACTGGAAGGTTTTTGTCTAGGTAAATTATTCACTTAACTTTATGGCCCACAGTCATGTTTTAAAAAGGATGTTTTTCACATTAAACAATTTCACATTTGTCCTACAATTACAAATGGGAAGAAAATGGCACCTTTAAGTTTTCACACATTTACAACCCCAGTTAGAACATTGGAATGGTAAACAGTCAAGGATATAAACAAAATTAAAAGGAGAACTATGTCAACACTGCAAAATGTTGTACATATAAATACGGTAAGTAACTGGGTATTTTACTGCACTCTCATAATGATGCACTCATTTCACAACAGCACATTCACTCGAATACGTTATCTAAAATACAACTGGTCACTACCTTATAGCACGAAATTAGCAGCAGGAGCCTAATATGGCGTAATTTGCCTCAGAGCACCACACATGCAGAGGTGCAGCAAGTCGTCACGGGTGCAAGGAAGGAAATGGGTCCACAGCTGATGTGTGCGAACACTTTGAGGTGTTTAGTTTCACTTCTGAAATATTTCAATTGGCTTTAATTTGTTAACAGAAAATGTCAAATGCTTGCTTGTGATTCCCTACCCCTGCATAGTTCCCTTCTATTATCTCCTCATCCATTAGGCACGATGCAATGCATCCCTATTCAAATTTTATAGCAAGAGCCGTAAGTGCTGTAACTTAGGTGGCAGTAAAGTTATCCAGGCCGATTTTGCATGCACCCAAGCGCCTGGCCTCCACCACTTTCCTTGGTGGCTCCCTCGCAGCTTTATCACCCACAATAAAATACATTTTTTAGCTTCTTTGTACAATTCTTCTCGCAGGAAGCCCTGCGCACGCTGTGTCAATGGTGCTCCCTGGGCAGAAAACTACTCATCAAAGAGAGCATTTATTTAAGGGAGCATATTAAAAGAAACAGCTCCCAGGCATGGGACGGGGTGCAGGCTATGTATCCATAAACAGAACAGTGCCCCACAGAAACACTGACCTGAAAACACTGGACGCTCACACGCACGGTTCACTGTTCACCGACGAAGATCCTCCAGTCCCGCCCCCACCTCCTAAGTCAATTCTCGCGCTGCCACGTTGCTGATGACAGCAGTACAAGGATTGGCTGGGTCAGGGGCTTGCTACGCTCCTTTGGACAATTGAGGGCTGTGGATGCAATCCACTCTGTGCTCCTATCATTGAAGATAGGAGAGGGTTCAAGTGCGCATGTCAGGGCTGGGCGGAGGAAGGCACCCGTCCAACCCGACATGCGCCCTTCCCCCCAAGGAGCCTCAGCTGTGCGTGTCACTCAACCATTTAAGCCACATCCCCACCCACGTCGGACTCCGCTGTCCTCACCTCTCTGACTAGTGCAGAACGGCAAACTTTGCCCACACTATACCGCACACTGCTGCAGCAAATAAAAACATTTAAAGTGGTGCCTGGGGGCAGGGGGGCAACGCCCCCACATGAAGAAACCGCCCCTGGGGTACCGGCAGATTGCCCTAACCGAGGGGGCTAAGAGAGGTCTGCATTCTCCACCCCAGATGGCCACTTCCAATTTAGGGTGATGCCCTTTGGGCTAAAGAATACCTCTGTCACCTTCCAGAGGCTTGTTAACAGAGTCTTGGCTGGGATGGGGGCTTTCAGAGCCATCTACCTAGATGACATTGCTGTCTTTAGTTCCAGCTGGGAATATCACCTATTCCACCTCCAAGAGATGCTTCAGGCTCTGCAAAAGGCAGGCCTGACTATCAAGGCCCACGAATGCCAGGTAGGGCATGTATCTGTGTTGTGTCTGGAACATCAAGTGGGTGGGGATAAGGTGCAGCCTCTCCAAGCCAAGATTGAGACCACCCTGCCTGGGAACCCCCGAAAATTCAGAGTAAGAGAGGGCCTTTTGGGCCTCACTGGATATTAGAGGTGATTTGTCAAGGGATATGGCACCATTGTTGCCCCCTTGACTGAGCTGACATTCAAAAAGCATCCCAAGAAAGTGATCTGGCCAGATGCCTTCCCTTTGATACACTCAAGGAGGCCATGTGTACAGCATCTGTACTCAAGGACCCTGACTTCTTCAAAGAATGTATTGTGCAGACAGATGCTTTAGAGCATGGCATAGGGGCTGTTCTCTCACAACTAAATGAGGAAGGCCTAGACCAACCTGTAGCCTTCATAAGTAGGAGGTTACTTCCCAAGGCACAGAGATGGAGTACTAATAAAAGAGAAATTTTGCTGTGGTCTGGGCCCTAAGAAGCTGAGACCATCCCTGTTTGGGACTCACTCCTGGGTTCAAACAGAACACAATCCCCTCAGATGTCTCATTCAGATGAGGGGTGAGAATCCCAAACTGTTGAGGTGGTCCAGCTCCCTACAGGGAATGGAATTTAAAGCACAACACTGCCCTGGAACTGACCACTCCAATGCTGATGGTCTTTCCAGGTTCTTCTGCCTTAGTGCTGAGAACTCCCCTGGGGATGGGTAGTGTTCCCAATGCCTCATGCCTGTCATTGCAGCCTGCGTGCAGTTTTAAACTGCCAATTTGACCTGGCAAAATAAACCATTTGCCAGGCCTAAAACCCCCTTTTTAATACATATGCCAACTTATGTTAGGCCCTAACAGTTCATAGGGCAGGATGCATTGTATTTAAGGGATTAGAAATGTGTTTTTAAGTTTTACATTTCATGGTGGTGTAAAACTCCCAAATTCGTTTTTTACTAATGTGAGGCCTAGCTCTCTCATAGGATAATTTTGGGTTACCTTATTACAATTAATAAGTACTAGCCTTTGATTGGAAGCAGGTAGTATTGTCATGTCATTTACAGCCCTCTTTAATGGTAAAGTCTGATTCTAGATTTCAATTTTGAAAAAGCCACTTTAAGAAAGTTGACATTTTCCTGCCCTAAACTTTCTGAGGCCTTCTAGGAGTTTCCAGTTGCCTGGGCCTGTTAATTGCTCCCCCTTCAGAAATGCGATTGGACCCAGACAGTGAACAAAACGACTTGGGTGTAGCTGGGGGAGGGCCAAGATGGGAGGGGGGAGCAGTACCCTGCCACGCTTACATTTCAAAGGGCTGCCTCCGGCACACTCAAAAAGGAAATTGGCACCAGCCTTTTGTCACCCTAGACCTCTTGGAGCCTAGACAGGAGAAGAAAGGGGAAGGAAAGAACTTTCCAGAACCAGATGTGAGGGTAGACTAGAAGTGACACCACTTCAAAGGGTGGCACCAGGTATAAATATGGGCCCTCCTGAGCCACTAATCAGTTCACTCCAGTGGAAGACCACCAGAAGGACTGGCTTATACTTCAGAGGACTGCCGTGCTGCTTGAGGCCTACTTTTTACCCTCAGAAAACTGCCCTTCTGGCCACTCCATTGATCGTCACTGTAACAGTGCTCAGACTTGGTGCTACCTAGAGAGGAATCTTTTGAGCATTGCACTGATTCTGAGGATCGAGGATCACAACACTTTTAAGGAAAAAAGCACCAAAAAAACATAAAACACTCATTGGTGTCAATGTTTAATTTACTTATAAATCCCTAGTCAAGTGGTATACTATATACCCAGGGCCACTAGTGGGCCTGCAGCACTTTCTGTGCCACCACTTAAGTAGCGACTTAAAATATGTCTCAGGCCTGCCATTGTAACCTGTGTGCAGTTTTAAACTGCCATTTCAACCTAGAAACATAAACCTCATGCCAGGCCTGAAAATCCCTTTTTAATACACATAGGTCACCCTTATGGTCGGCCCTTAACAGCCCATCCGGCAGAGAGCATTGTATTTAAAAAGTGTGACATGTACTTTTAAGTTTTACATGCCCTGGTAGTGAAACCTGCACATTTGTTTTTTGCTACTGTGAGTCATGTCTCTCTCACAGGATAACATTGGGTTACCTTATTACATTTAATAAGTGATAACTTTTGTTTGGGAGCTGGTAGAAATATTATGTTTGGTGTCTAAGGAATTATAAATTAAAATTATCTTTAATGATGAATTGACAATTCTGAAAATGCCACTTTTAGAAAGTTGGCATTTTCTTGACATAGCCATTAGGTGCCTGTTCCTGGGTCACATGCCTAGGTGTAGTTGGCATTTGTGGATTCCTCCCAGGCAGCCACACAGTAGGGGGACCGGGTATTGGCAGAATGAGCTGTCCAGGGAGGATGAGGGGACAGAGCTGTGCACAACCCCACTTGCACTTCAAATTCACTTCCTCAGCTCACACACAAATTACTTCTGACTGGCCTTTTGTGACGACTCCAGAAATCCTAGGACCAGGGCAGGGAGGCAGGAAATTCCCGGCACTTCTGTGGGGAAAAACTCCAGAAGTTTCTTTTACTTCAAAGCTGGTACCAGGCATGAAACTAGGACCCTCAGACCTACTCTTTAGTTCACTTCTGGAACTGCAGAGGACTCTCAGAGGACTGCACTGTTGTTTGTGGCCTGCTGTGTACTTCAGAGGACTGCGCTGCTTCACCAAGGGGACTGCCCTGCTGCCCGCCGCCTGCATTGTGCACTCAGAGGCCTGCTCTGATTCTTGAACCTGCTTTTCTGCTTGAATCCAGGACTTCCAGAGTGCCTCCAAGGGCTGAGTTGCTGGATTCCTGATCAGAGCCTCAGGGACCGGAAAGGCTCCAACCATCTTGAACCCGCACCTGGACTCAGTCTGAGTGAGTCCTGACCCTCCAAGTGGTGACCCTCCTGTCCATAGAAATGGTGTTAAAGATGCCTAAATCCATACCTAGGGACTTTTTTGTTTTCAGCCAAAAAACGCTCTGAGAACAGTGAGGAGACCGGGAACTATCTGCTCACTGATCCCCCCCCCCCCCAGGTGCATTGCCAGTTGAACTGACTTCACAGTAGCTCCCGCTACATTCTTCTCTGCAGCAGCAAATGCTCTTCAGCAGCTCCTCTCCGAAGGGGTATCCGGCCTTGTGGAGCTCTCGTCCGCCAAAGCCAGCAGCTTTGTCCTGCTGGATATGTTTGACTTCCATAAAAGAGTCTAAGGGCCTGATTTTGAAGTCAGCAGAGGGGAACACTCCATCACAAATGTGACGGCTATCACATCCGCCGTATTATGATCACATTCTATCCTATGGGGATCGTAATACGGCAGACGGGATATTTGTCACGTTTCTGACAGAATATTCCCTCCACCGACTTCTAAATCAGCCCTAAGTTTGAATGTAAAAATCTTCCCTGTGATTTCATCCAGCAGCTCCCCGACAACGATGCCTCCTCCTCAAAACCTCCAGCTGTCTTGTCCCGCTGAACCTTACCTTTTCAGACATTTTTCTTTAAAATTTCTTCTAAGTCCAAAGGTAAGCAGAGATCGTCCGAATGCACTGTGTGTATCCAAATCTAACCACTGGCAATCTCTATGGGTAACATTCCAACCCGTTGTTCTTTTGCCAACCATGCCACCTCAGATTAGGCCCAGCCATATGCAAATCAGTCTTGGTCCTGCTCCAATGAGAACAGTCCAGCCCGAACTGCCAAGCCAGGTCCTCTCTAAACCGGAACACAAGCAACCCAAGACCTATTTTGCCCTGATTGGGGCTCTTCAGTTGGGTGTCGCTTGCCTCCAGTAGCAAAGTGAGCAAGCGACCCTTTTTTGTATACTTTAGTGTGTCACACTAAGTGGTTACCGACATGCCCAGACATGGGTCCCAGGTACACTGTGTCACTGGAACCAGGCTATACATGGCTGATGAGCCCTAACTAGAGCGAAACCAGTCCTAGATTGCTTGTGTTCTGGTTCAGGGAGGCCCTGGCCTGGCAGTCTGGGCTGGACTGTTCCCACTGGAGCAGGATCAAGTCTGATTTGCAGATGATTGGGCCAAATCTTAGGCAGCATGGCGTGCAAAATAACGATGGACCGGAATGCGGCAGAGTAATTACAAGTAGCTGATATTAATTCAAGTATTCCATTCATCACTTTTTTGTATACTTTAATATGTTGCCGTAAGTGAAAAAGATATGCCCAGTCATGAGTCCCGTGCACACTGTGTCACTGGAACCAAGCTAGGCCAGGCTGATGAGCCCTAACTGCAGCAAAACCAGTCATGAGCTGCTTGTGTCACAGTTCAGGGGGAAGCTGGCCTGGCAGTTTGCACAAGACTGATCCCATTGGAGCAGGATCAAGACTGATTTGCATATGGTTGGGTTCAAACAGAGGTGGCATGGTGTGCAAAATAAAGATGGACTGGGAAGCGACCCAAGTAATTACCAGTGGCTAAGATTAATTCAAGCATTCCATCCACTTTTAGTATATTTCCATATATCACTGCAGTCCACCCAAAGCACAATCATTTTGTCTGCAGCCATACACTGTAGTCGTAGATATGAAAGCAGTTAGCTACACTGTAGCCCATGTAAAAAATGTAACTTGCAAATTACCTCTGCATTATCCATGCCAAAATACCTTTGCCTTATTAGAAAGTTAAATAAGGCATTTTGGGATACCCAATTTTCTCTACATGTTGTAGGGAAAGAGTACACACAGTGACACAAAATGGCAGTGTCACAGTACACAGAGGCATACTAAGAGAAAAACATACATAGTCTAAGAATGGTGAGAAATCTGGACAGACCACACAGAAAAAGGCAAATTCCTACAGTAGTGCATTCCACTTATGATATTCAGATAAATTATATCATTACTCCTCCAATGAAAGAATTGATTGCTATGCTAGGCCCTCTCGAATACCGTATATGTTTTGTTCTTCAGACTTTTGATATATCTTTTTGTGCTTTTTTTTAGTATGTTAATGAATGGTGTATGAATGAGTGAATGTGTGATTGTATAATTAGAGGGTGTTACATAGGTTCTCTTGGTGTTTGACTTTCATTTTCGTTATTATTGTTACATAGAAGTAGATATAGGTTTTGACAAATTATATAAACAATTTCCATATACAAATATTAACAATAAAAATCATAAAAGTAATACTGTTTTCAAATTTTTGCTTATTTGTTTAATATATGCTTATTCGCCCCAGCTATGTTTGACTGTTGTACTTGTTCCTTGGCTCCTTCAGGACTCCTAGGGAGCGTAGATAAGATGGTGAGAACTTCCGCCAATCATAAAAATTTATATTGGCAGGAAAAATTGTATTTTTCTTCATTTTGTGTTTTTCCCCCTGATTTTCCTACCTTTCATCAGCTTTCTACAGGGGCCCTCGTTTTTGTTGCATTTCTTTGCTGGCCAAGACCAGACTCAGCAGAAGGAATCTCCTACTGAGTTTCTTCTTTTTCTTGGCCAGGATCAACCCTCATCGACACTGTCTTACCTCCTGGGGGACAGCCCACCCAGTGGCCGTGGCCAGGTACTTAAGGGCCGCCTCCCAATAATCTGCAAGTTTTGGACACCCTCAAAAATGTAGGTAGGAAGTCCGCCCCCTGGCCAGAGCAACAAGGGTAGGAAGGGGACCACGCCGGGTACAAACCATGAAGTGTGCTTGGGGTAAGATAAACCTGGTGCACCACATTATATCGAAGTAGTTTAAACCCTGCATTTTCACCTCTTCATGGATCTCCAGCCAGTCTTTAGTTGAGGGGGCGACTCCAGCACATCCTGCCATTTGGCCCGTACCGGCAGCACATCCAGAGGCATATCCTCTCTCAGTGCCCTATATATGTCGGAGATCAGTCTCCAGTCCCCAGCCATATTCAACAACGTTCCCAAGGTCCGGGACACCCTGGGGACCTTGAGGAAGGTCAGCCATATCCTGTGGGCTGTTGCAGCTATTTTGCAAACTTAAGGAACTGCCCTGTTCCCAACTGAAATGTTTCTATGGCATTGGTCAATGTAATGAATCTGTCATTTGGGTAGAGGTCTCGCAGGAGCTCACATCCACCATCCCGCAACTTATCAATCGGCATAGTCCTTGCAAGCAGCTTTAATGGGCTCAGTGTCCAGACGGGGGATATACAGCATGCACGACCAGGACCAGCCTGACTACCCTTTCCCACGCTCCATAGACATCTCGGGGCACATAAAGCAGTGTGTCAGGGACTCTCACCCCCATCATTAAGAGTTCGGTCAGGGGGACACCGCCACAGGTACCCTTCAGTAGTCGACTTTCCCAGTTCTCATGCTCATCCAGGCAGTGAACCACATGTTGCAGCTGTGCTGCCAGATAATACAATTCTAGGTTGGGTAATTTGAGACCTCCCATGCGCCAAGTGTGTTTAAGGGTGGCTAGGCTAACCCTCTTCCTCCCTGAGACCCACAAAAGTGCAATGATCAGTCTATCCAGCTCCACAAAAACATTTTTTACAGATCTCACACAGGGTCCCCTGGAGCACATACAGGCATTGAGGCAGTATTATCATTTTTACCAGTGCCACATTCCTCATCAAGGAGACATGGAGTGTGTTCCAGAATTTCACTGCAGGTTTCCAACCCTCCAACACTTTGCCTATATTTGGGGCCTCAAACTCTGCTGCTCCATGATTAAGTCTGATCCTGAGGTATCTGACCACCTTCACTTCCCACTTGAGATCCAATCGCAGCAAGTCCTGATCTTGTGTACCGACAAGCTGCCCCATCAGGAACAATTATGATTTAGATCTATTAACATGTTCCCCGGATACTTCGCCGAACTCATCAAGGACAGCCAACATTATTGGAACTGAATACATTGGTTGGTGCAAATAGAGTAACACGCCATCCGTGTATAGGAAGACCACATGGGTATTCTCCCCTATCTGTATCCCCCATCCCTGCAGCGTCTTGTGTCTACATGCCAGACCACATGCCAGTGTTGCTCCATTGCTAAAGCGAAGAGAAACGGCAACAGGGGGCAGCCCTGCCTGGTCCCTCTATACAGGGTAAAGCACTGTGACACCGTTCCTGCCACCCTCACCCTCGCAACGGGGACCCCATAAAGTAACTGTACCCAGCGGACATATGACTCTCCAATGCCCACTTTCCATAAGACCCTCCACAGGAAATCCCATGAGAGGGAATCAAATGTTTTTTCAATGTCCAGTATTTCTTACGCACATTGGTCCTCTGCCACGCTCGGCGCGTGCATAGCTACAGAAAATCTGTTAAGTTGCACAGAGTGTTTCTACGAGGTATCAACACACATTGGTCTTCATGGACCACCTTCGGGGAGGTGCACCATCAACTGGGTTGCCAATACCCTGCTAAGAATTTTCATATCAATATTAAGCATCAACAGGGGGAGTATGAAAACACCATCGTAACTTCCTTATCGCGCTTAGTGAAAGAAGTGACCCAATTAGGGCCACCCAGGTCACTCATAACCTCCTCTCAGCCTTCCAAAAAACGAAGAGTAACCGTGGATAATGAACTCCGCTCCACTAACAAAGGTTGCAGAGATTAGTTAACTACACATTACATTGAAAACACAGAATTCATACAATAATTCCAACTCTGCCACATAGCGGAGTTAGCTATTACACCCACAAACCTGTGATAAATCAACTTTACATTTAGATGCTAAAAAGCATATAACCAATTCACAAAAGTGAACTTTAAAAATTATCCGGCAATGAGAGAGGTGATGATTTTGGGGTCCCCCCTAACCTAGGGGGAGGACCAAGCAGATGCCTTGAACACAAAGAGCATATCATGCTCAACGATTGTGGTGGTCCCATCCTCCTAGGACCACCCCAAGCAAAGTTATGGGCAAAAATACAATGCCAACCAAAGGCCCAGCAAAGCATTATGGGCGAGATTCTAGAGTGCAGTGAATATTATAGTATTAGCTCTCAGCTGAGCCCGAGAGCCTGCCTCTTGAGGAATGTTTTGATATTGGATACTATAATATTCACTGCCCTCTAGAATCTCGTCCCATAATGCTTTGCAGGGCTTTGGTTGGGATTGTATTTTTGCCCATAACTGTGCTTGGGGTGGTCCTAGGAGGATGGGACCACCACCGAATCGTTCAGCATGATGTGCTCTTTGTGCTCAATGCATCTGCTTGGTTCTCTCCCTAGGTTAGGGAGGACCCCAAAATCATCACCTCTCTCACTGCTTGCTATATTTTCATTTTCGTGAGATGACTATATGCGTACTAGTATGTAAAAATAGAATTATGTATTTATTGTTTAACTAAAGGTACTGCTTGTTATATTTTCATTTTCACTTTTGTGAGATGAGTATATGTATTTTAGCATGTAAAGATAATCATTTGCTGTTTTACGAAAGGTATGAGAGATTTCTGTTTTATTAATACTTATCACATTGAAATCACAATATTTCTGTTTTATTAATATGCATAATATGGAACTCATGCACAAACTCTGGAGTAAGCTATTGCACCTCACAACCCTTTGATAAAGCAACTTTACCTTTACATGCTAAAAAGCATATAACCAATTCACAAAAGTAAGCTTTGAAAAATATCAGGCAATGAGAGAGGTGATGATTTTGGGGTCCCCACTAACCTAGGGGGAGGACCAAGCAGATGCCTTGAACACAAAGAGCATATCATGCTCAACGATTGTGGTGGTCCCATCCTCCTAGGACCACCCCAAGCAAGTTATGGGCAAAAATACAATGCCAACCAAAGGCCCAGCAAAGCATTATGGGGCAAGATTCTAGAGTGCAGTGAATATTATAGTATTAGCTCTCAGCTGAGCCCGAGAGCCTGCCTCTTGAGGAATGTTTTGATATTGGATACTATAATATTCACTGCCCTCTAGAATCTCGTCCCATAATGCTTTGCAGGGCTTTGGTTGGGATTGTTTTTTTGCCCATAACTGTGCTTGGGGTGGTCCTAGGAGGATGGGACCACCACCGAATCGTTCAGCATGATGTGCTCTTTGTGCTCAATGCATCTGCTTGGTTCTCTCCCTAGGTTAGGGAGGACCCCAAAATCATCACCTCTCTCACTGCTTGCTATGTTTTTGTGAGATGACTATATGTGTACTAGCATGTAAAAATAGAATTATGTATAACTTTTGTGAGCTGACTATATGTATTTTAGCATGTAAAGATAATCATTTGTTGTTTTACTAAAGGTATGTGAGATTTCTGTTTTATTAACCCCTTTGATGCTCATGACGGAGCAGTTTTGTCATGAGCAGCGGTTAGGCTGTGCTCATGACAGAACTGCTCTGTCATGGTATTAACCCATGGGGGTAGCCCAACATGTTGCCACAAAGGGGGATAGCAGCGGAAGAGTTTCTGCTGCCACCCCCGAACCCCCCTCGGCGATCCAGTGACGTCAGCACGCACAGCGCGCGCCGACGTCATCAGGAAGCGCTGGACGCCTGGAAACCATTTGTTTCCAGGCGTCCAGACGAGCGAGGGGTGAGTTTTAGTGCTCCGGTGGGGCGGGGGGGCCAGATGCACACGCATTGAGGCATCGGGGGAGAGGAAAGAGTGTTTCCTCTCCCCTGATGTCTCAATGGAGGGCATTCCTGCAGCACAATCGCGCACAGCGTCGCGATCGTGCTGCAGGAATGCCCCCACTAGACACCAGGGATGTCTTTTTGGCAAAAAGGAAGCGACCCCTTGGGCAAGGGTCACTTCCTATGGGGGAAACTTCAATTTATGACTTTTATGCCCCCCCTGGGGGCAGATCGGCCGAGTTTTTGGCCGTTTCTGGCCCCGGGGGGGGGGGGGGGCAGAAAAGCCCACTAGAGCCAGGGAATTGTTTTTTAATTAAATTGGAAGCGACCCCTTGGGCAAGGGTCGCTTCCAGGGGGCAAATTTATTTATAAAGTATATTCTGCCCCCCCCCCCCCTGGGGGCAGATCGGTTTTTTTATTTGGCCTTTCTGCCCCCAGGGGGTGCAGAAAACCCCACTAGACACCAGGGAGTTTCTTAATTTTTAAATGGAAGCGTCCCCTTGGGCAAGGGTCGCTTCCTATGGGGGAAAATTATTTTTAAGACTTTTCTGCCCCACCTGTGGACAGGTCGCCCAATTTCTTTTTGCGTTTCTGGCCCCAGAGGGGGCAGAAAAGCCCACTAGAGCCAGGGAATTTGTTTTTATTACATTGGAAGCGACCCCTTGGGCAAGGGTCGCTTCCAGGGGCCATATTTTTGTTAAAAGTATATTCTGCCCCCCCGGGGGCAGATCGGTTTGTTTATTTGGCCTTTCTGCCCCCAGGGGGGGGGCAGAAAACCCCACTAGACACCAGGGAGTGTTTTAAATTTTAAATGGAAGCGACCCCTTGGGCAAGGGTCGCTTCCTTATGGGCCTAAATAATTCTTATGACTTTTCTGCCCCCCCCCTGGGGACAGATCGCCTGCATTTTTTGGCGTTTCTGGCCCCAGGGGGGATGCAGAAAAGCCCACTAGAGCCAGGGATTTAAAAATAAATAAAGTGGAAGCGACCCCTTGGGCAAGGGTCGCTTCCAGGGGACATATATTTTTTTATGTGTATTCTGCCCCCCCTGGGGGCAGATCTGCCCATTTATTTGGCCTTTCTGCCCCCATTTGGGTAGTGACATAGCGTGTTATAATGTTAATTGTTTTATTTCTTGTGAATTTGCAATTGTAATGCTTTATCTCTCCCTTTTTGTTCTAGTTCAAGGCTTTTGCTCTGTAGACTGTTCCAGGTTGCGGTTTCGTTACTGGTGGTTCTGCTGTTTGTGTAGTTGCATGAGTTTGGTAAGAGACTTTTTTTTGTACAATGTAAATGTTTTTCATTTCTCTACATGAATGTGTTTTTTTGCAAATGGTGTAATAATAGCAGTATGTTTGGCTTCTGTTTTTTGAGTGTCAAAAACTTTTTGCATTTGTGCTCGATGTGTATTTTGTTGTCTTGTGAGTAATTGGTTTTGTTTTTTTCTTTCTAGTGGGATATCGTTTTTGCTGTGTCTCTGCAGAGTAGGTGCTGGTGAGTGTAGCTGTCTCTTGCAAGTGAATCGTATAGTTTTTGAGTATGTAGATCTTTGTGATAAAGGCACACATTTTTTTTACTTACTTATTTTGGCACAGTGTTGGTTGTTGTTGACTTGTTTGTGCAGTCTCCTTTCTTAGTAAGGATAATGGCTAGCCGCAGGATTACTGCTCAGCAGGTTGTTGGTATGCTTTTTGAGTCTTCCTCTGACCATGGTTCAGAGACTGACTCTGCATCTGAGGCAGAGGTGGGAGGGGAAGATTCAGGCAGTGAGTTTTCTCTCCACATGGAATCATCGGATGATGAAGCTACTCTCAGTGCGGATGAAGCTACTCTTAGTGCGGATGAAGTGCCTGTGTTAGAGGAGGACATTGATGTGCCGATAGTGCGCCAAGAGGCATCTGGGCTGCAGCATGGGGCTGCAAGGCTTCCCGTTGGTATAGTGCGGCAAGAGGCATCTGGGTTGCAGCCTGGGGCTGCAAAGCTTCCAGTTGGAAGTGATGACCTCTGGATTCCCCAGGCATGGTGCAGCCGGCATTGCCAGACTTTACTGGTGTTCCAGGGTGTAGAGTGAATACAGAAAACTTTTTGCTGATAAATATTTTTCAGTTGTTTATGGATGATGTGTTTTTGGCAGAGATTGTTGAGCAGACTAATTTGTATGCCGAACAGTTTTTGAGGGACAACAGTGCCAGCCTTAAGCCCCATTCTAGAGCTACCCGGTGGACTCCCACAAATCTGGAAGAGATGAAGAAGTTCTTGGGTTTAACTTTTTTGATGGGCTTGCTAAGGAAGCCATCAATGTCTTCATATTGGTCTACTAGTCCCTTTGGCAACGGCTATATTTCCGGCAGTCATGAGTCGTGATAGGTATTTGCTTCTGCTTCAGATGCTGCATTTTGTCGATAATGGTTTAGCGTTGCCACGAGATCACCCTGAGTGTGACAGTCTTTTTAAGATTCGGCCTGTCATTGATCACTTTGTAGATCGATTTTCTGAGATCTATGCTCCAGGGAAAGAAATAGCAGTGGATGAGTCTTTGGTCTTGTTCAAGGGCCGCATGGTTTTTAGGCAATACATTCCTAGTAAGAGGGCACGCTATGGAATTAAGCTGTATATGCTGTGTGACAGTAGGACTGGATATGTCTCTAATTTCAGGGTGTACACCGGTAAGGAGTCCAGGATTAACCCCCCTGGTTGTCCGTCCACTTTTGGAGTGACTGAGAAAATTGAGTGGGAACTTGGTAGAGGACTTTTTAACAAAGGTCACCATTTATATGTAGATAACTTCTACACTGGTGTGCGGTTGTTCAGGGAATTGGCCAAAGTGGACACTGTTGCTTGTGGCACAATCCGCTCTAACCATAAAGGTTTACCTAAAGAACTAGTTTGTCAAAAGCTTGTGCGGGGACAGTGCAGTGCGTTGCGTTGCGAGGAACTTCTAGCTGTGAAGTTTTCAGACAGGAGAGATATCTACATGCTGACTACCATCCATGATGAAAGCACTTCACCTGTGGCTGTTTGGGGTCAGGTTGCTGAAGCGCGCAAACCTGTGTGCATTTTAGACTATAATAGGCACATGGGTGGTGTTGACAGAGTAGATCAGAGGTTGGAACCTTACGCTGCTCTTCGTAAGGCTGACATTTGGTATAAGAAGTTGGCTATCCATCTTTTCCACTTGGCAACCTTTAATGGTTTTGTTGTATTCAAGGATTCTTGTCCTGAGTCAAAGATGACTTTTGCTAAGTTTCAGGAGTCTGTAATAGGCAGCCTTGTTTTAGTGGAACAGGCAAGTGTTCCTAGAGTTGGAGTGGTGGAGGATGTGGCTAGATTAAAAGATCGCCACTTTCCTGATCACATTCCTCCCACACCCTCAAAAGACTTTCCCAGTAGGAGATGTAGAGTCTGTTGGCGAAGAGGTACGCGGAAGGAGACTCGTATGTACTGCCCCGAGTGTCCTTCTAACCCTGGGCTGTGTGTGCCTGCTTGTTTTAGAATGTACCACACGCAAAATAATTTTTGGGAGCATCCATGAGTGGTAAAGTGAATGCCTGACCTCTATTGTTTAATATTTTTTGTTCAGTTTCAAGGTTGGCATTTGTGTAGTGTATTTAGTTTCAGATTTTGTGTTAGTAGATTTGTATCTATTTGCAATTTGTTTGTGTTTTCTTATTTGTATAAAAAAATCCTAAATGTGATGGCGGTGTGCGTGGAGTGGCACTTGTCTGGCGGTGTGCGTGGACTGGCACTTGGCTGGTGGTGTGTTTGGATTGGCGCTTGGCTGCCGGTGTGCCTGGACTGGCGCTTGGCTGGTGGTGTGTTTGGACTGGCGCTTGGCTGGCGGTGTGTTTGGACTGGCGCTTGGCTGGTGGTGTGCGTGGACTGGCGCTTGGCTGGCGGTGTGTGTGGACTGGGGCTTGGCAGGCGGTGTGCGTGGACTGGCGCTCGGCTGGCGGTGTACGTGGACTGGCGCTTGGCTGGCGGTGTGTGAGTAGTGACTAGCTGCTGGTCACTACACACACTGCTAGCCAAACGCCACTCCACACAATCCGTGAGCTGGTGTTGTTGCTGTGTCAGGAATGTGGGCGTGTGAAAGTGATGGGCCCTTGAATGGCGCTGTCTGCTGGTGTGAGTGTTGTAATGTGCTGGGCCCGCGGCTGGCGGTGTGAATGGTTTTGTATGTGTCACACGTATGAAAGGTGTATGAATGGCCTGTAAAGAGGTTGGTGCCTTGTCGTGGCTTTACAGCTCACGAGCTGTGAGTCAATGGTTCAGTTTCTTGTCCTTTCAATTATTAACACTGCATTTCATTTTTGTGAAATCTCTGGTTAATACAACTATATATACTGAACCATCACTCACCCTTGTGCCAAATCCAACCAGTATGTATGTGTGCTTGAGGAATAGGTGGTTGTCTAGAAAACATTTTCTTTTCTGTTTTTGTCAAGCAGGGTGTACCTTGTCCCTTTTTGTGAATGTTGTAATGTGTTGGTTTTGTGCCTGGTGGTGTGAATGGTCTTGTGTGTATCATGTATGAAAGGTGTGTGAATGGCCTGTAAAGCGGTTGGTGCCTTGACGTGGCTTTACAGCTCATGAGCTGCGAGTCACTGGTTCAGTTTTTTGTCCTTTCAATTATTGACAGTGCATTTCATTTTTGTGAAATCTCTTGTTAATAAAATTTTATATACTGAACCATCACTCGCCCTCGTGCCAAATCCAACCAGTATGTGTGTGTGCTTGAGGAATAGATGGCTGTGCAGTAATCTTTGTCTTTTTGTCTCTCTGCCAAGGTGTACATTTCATCTAAGAATAACCTACCAACTGTAGATTTTGTCGTAAACTAAACACCCATGGGAGTACATGGTGATGTCTCTCTTGTGGATCCCAACAAGTTATCTTACCCACAATGTCCTGCAAACCTCAAAATGTGACTGTGACATTTTCCTTGCATTATTGTGCTCAAATTTTCACGCTGCAGAAAGTAACAACAAATTTCCAACCCCCCAGCATTTCTCCAAGTATCCCAATAGAAATGGTACCTCACTTGTATGGGTGGGCCAAGTACCCGCAGCAGGTAAGGGCCCAAAACCTATTGATGCGACATCAAAATTACCCATCACAAACCAACCTGGTTTTGCAAGGGGGGTCCCATGAGTTTTTGGCCCGGGGCTCGGCGGCCATCTAGGGAAACCTACCAAACCCACACATTTCTGGAAACTAGACACTCGGGGAGTCCAGCGAGGTATGGCTTGCGTGGGTCCCCCAACATTCTCCTACCCAGAATCCCCTGCAAACCTCAAATTTCGCTGAAAAAATCACCTTTTTCTCAAATTTCTGTGTGGGAAAGTTCTGGAATCTGCGTGGATCCACAAATTTCCTCCTACCCAGCGTTTCCCCAGGTCTCCCGATAAAAATGGTACCTCACTTGCGTGGGTGGGTCAAGGACCCGGGACAGGCAAGGGCCCAAAACCTATTGAGGCGACATCAAAATTACCTATCACAAACCAACCTGGTTTTGCAAGGGGGGTCCCATGAGTTTTTGGCCCTGGGCTTGGCGGTCATCTAGGGAAACCTACCAAACCCACACATTTCTGGAAACTAGACACCCGGGGGAGTCCAGCGAGGTATGGTTTGCGTGGGTCTCCCAACATTCTCCTACCCAGAATGCCCTGCAAACCTCACATTTTGCTGAAACAAATCACTTTTTTCTCACATTTCTGTGTGGGAAAGTTCTGGAATCTGCGTGGATCCACAAATTTCCTCCCACCCAGCGTTCCCCCAGGTCTTCCGATAAAAATGGTACCTCACTCGCGTGGGTGGGTCAAGGACCCCCGACAGGCAAGGGCCCAAAATCTATTGAGGCGACATCAAAATTACCTATCACAAACCAACCTGGTTTTGCAAGGGGGGTCCCATGAGTTTTTGGCCCGGGGCTCGGCGGCCATCTAGGGAAACCTACCAAACCCACACAGTTCTGGAAACTAGACACCCGGGGGAGTCCAGCGAGGTATGGCTTGCGTGGGTCCCCCAACATTCTCCTACCCAGAATCCCCTGCAAACCTCAAATTTAGCTGAAAAAATCTCTTTTTTCTCAAATTTCTGTGTGGGAAAGTTCTGGAATCTGCGTGGATCCACAAATTTCCTCCCACCCAGCGTTCCCCCAGGTTGGTTTGTGATAGGTAATTTTGATGTCGCCTCAATAGGTTTTGGGCCCTTGCCTGTCGCGGGTCCTTGACCCACCCACGCAAGTGAGGTACCATTTTTCTCGGAAGACTTTGGGGAACGCGGGGTGGGTGGATATTTGTGGATCCACGCAGATTCCAGAACTTTCCACCACAGAAATGTGAGAAAAATGAGGTTTTTTTGACAAGTTTTTAGGTTTGCAAGGGATTCTGGGTAACAGAACCTGGTGAGAGCCAGTCAAGTCACCCCATACTGAATTCCCCTGGGTGTCTAGTTTTCAGAAATGTATAGGTTTGCTAGGATTCCCTAGCTGCCGCCAGAGCTAGGGTTCAAAAACTACAGCTAGGCTTTTTGCCAAAAAAGGGTCATTTTTCACTGTGAAATTGTGGTGTGTCCACGTTGCGTTTTGCGCCGTTTCCTGTCGCGGGCACTAGGCCTACTCACACAAGTGAGGTACCATTTTTCTCGGAAGACTTTGGGGAACGCGGGGTAGGTGGATATTTGTGGATCCACACAGATTCCAGAACTTTCCACCACAGAAATGTGAGGAAAATGTGTTTTTTTTGACAATTTTTTAGGTTTGCAAGGGATTCTGGGTAATAGAACCTGGTGAGAGCCAGTCAAGTCACCCCATACTGAATTCCCCTGGGTGTCTAGTTTTCAGAAATGTATAGGTTTGCTAGGATTCCCTAGGTGCCGGCAGAGCTAGGGTTCAAAAACTACAGCTAGGCTTTTTGCCAAAAAAGGGTCATTTTTCACTATGAAATTGTGGTGTGTCCACGTTGCGTTTTGCGCCGTTTCCTGTCGCGGGCACTAGGCCTACCCACACAAGTGAGGTACCATTTTTCTCGGAAGACTTTGGGGAACGCGGGGTAGGTGGATATTTGTTGATCCACACAGATTCCAGAACTTTCCACCACAGAAATGTGAGGAAAATGTGGTTTTTTTGACAATTATTTAGGTTTGCAAGGGATTCTGGGTAACAGAACCTGGTGAGATCCAGTCAAGTCACCCCATCCTGGATTCCCTTGGGTGTATAGTTTTCAGAAATATATAGGTTTGCTAGGTTTCCCTAGGTGCCGGCAGAGCTAGGGTTCAAAAGCTACAGCTAGGCACTTTGCCAAAAAAGGGTCATTTTTCACTGTGAAATTGTGGTGTGTCCACGTTGCGTTTTGCGCCGTTCCTGTTGCGGGAACTAGGCCTACCCACACAAGTGAGGTACCATTTTTCTCGTAAGACTTTGGGGAATGCAGGCTGGGTGGATATTTGTGGATCCACGCAGATTCCAGAACTTTCCACCACAGAAATGTGAGGAAAATGTGGTTCTTTTGACAATTGTTTAGGTTTGCAAGGGATTCTGGGTAACAGAACCTGGTGAGAGCCAGTCAAGTCACCCCATCCTGGATTCCCCTGGGTGTCTAGCTTTCAAAAATGTATAGGTTTGCTAGGTTTCCCTAGGTGCCGGCAGGGCTAGGGTTCAAAAACTACAGCTAGGCACTTTGCCAAAAAAGGGTAATTTTTCACTGTGAAATTGTGGTGTGTCCACGTTGCGTTTTGTGCCGTTTCCTGTCGCGGGCACTAGGCCTACCCACGCAAGTGAGGTACCATTTTTCTCGGAAGACTTTGGGGAACGCGGGGTGGGTGGAAATTTGTGGATCCATGCAGATTCCAGAACTTTTCACCACAGAAATGGGAGGAAAATGTAGTTTTTTTGACAATTTGTTAGGTTTGCAAGGGATTCTGGGTAACAGAACCTGGTGAGAGCCAGTCAAGTCACCCCATCCTGGATTCCCCTGGGTGTCTAGTTTTCAAAAATGTATAGGTTTGCTAGGTTTCCCTAGGTGCCGGCAGAGCTAGGGTTCAAAAACTACAACTAGGCAATTTGCAAAAAAAGGGTAATTTTTCATTGTGAAAATGTGGTGTGTTCACGTTGCGTTTTGAGCCGTTTCCTGTCGTGGGCACTATGCCTACCCACACAAGTGAGGTACCATTTTTATCGGGAGACTTAGGGTAATTCATATTTGTAAAGCAACTGTTATTACCTATTGACTTTTGATGCATTTCTGCCTTCCAAATGAAAGACAATGTGTAAAAAAGAAGTCATTTTGAAAAATGACCGATAATTCTCATGCTAGTATGAGTATTCCCAATTTCGGAAATGTGCAAATATCTACTGTTTCTAAACTCTATATTTTGTTCCCATTTCAGAAATACATAGGTGTCTTTCATACCGATTTTTCCAGGTATATATTTTCCCAGTATAATTGCTATATACCCGGTACATAATAAAAAACCATTGCAAGTCGCTGCTCAGTTTTTGGCTCTGGGTTCGTCGGGTTCTTGGCGAACCTACAAGTCCTATATATCCCCACAACCAGTAAGGTCCAACGGATGTAACGGTATATTGCTTTCAAAGAGCTGTCATAATTAGAAGAAGTTACAGGTGAAAACGTTGACACAAAAGGCTGTTTTTTTCAACTAATTTTCAATTTTTCCTATATTTAACTGTTAGTTTCTATAAAGAAACCTTGAAGGATCCACACAAATACCCCCTTGCTGAATTCAGAATTTTGTCTACTTTTCTAAAATGTATAGCTTTCCAGGATCTATTATTGCTTTCATACCCATTTCTACCATTAACTGGAAGGAGGTTGAAAGCACAAAAAATAGCAAAAATAGGCTATGTCCCAGAAAAATGCCAAAACTGTGTAAAACATTTTGGTTTTCTGACAAAAGTCTGTCATTCCCTAAAGTCTGGGAAAATGGTGAATTCAGCCCCACAAACCCTTTTTTGATACCATTTGCAGGGAAAAACCCAGATGCTTTCATTTGCAGCACTTTTTTCCCATTTTTCCCCCAAAAAACAAAATTTAGCTGTATTTTGGCTAATTTCTGGGTCCCCTCCAGGGGAATCCACAAACCCTGGGTACCTTTAGAATCCCCAGGTTGTAAGAAGAAAAGGACGCAAATTTGGCGCGGATACCTTATGTGGTCAAAAAGTTACAGGGGCCTAAGCGCAAACTTCCCCAAATAGCCAAAAAAAAAAGCTTAGCACAGAGAAAAAAAAGGTCTAACAGCAAAGGGGTTAATACTTATTACATTGAATACACAAAATTTCTGTTTCATTAAAATGCATAACATGGAATTCATGTACAAACTCTGGAGTAAACTATTACACCCACAACCCTTTGATAAAACAACTTTACCTTTACATGTTAAAAAGCATAAAACCAATTCACAAAAGTGAGCTTTGAAAAATATCAGCCAATGAGAGAGGTGATGATTTTGGGATCCCCCCTAACCTAGGGGGAGGACCACGCAGATGCCTTGAACACAAAGAGCATATCATGCTCAACGATTGTGGTGGTCCCATCCTCCTAGGACCACCCCAAGCAAAGTTATGGGCAAAAATACAATGCCAACCAAAGGCCCAGCAAAGCATTATGGGGCGAGATTCTAGCGTGCAGTGAATATTATAGTATTAGCTCTCAGCTGAGCCCCAGAGCCTGCCCCTTGAGGAATGTTTTGATATTGGATACTATAATATTCACTGCCCTCTAGAATCTCGTCCCATAATGCTTTGCAGGTCTTTGGTTGGGATTGTATTTTTGCCCATTACTGTGCTTAGGGTGGTCCTAGGAGGATGGGACAACCACCGAATCGTTCAGCATGATGTGCTCTTTGTGTTCAAGGCATCTACTTGGTTCTCTCCCTAGGTTAGGGAGGACACCATAATCATCACCTCTCTCACTGCTTACTGTATTTTCATTTTAGTGAGATGACATGACTATATGCATTTTTGTATGTAAAGATAGTGTTATTTTTTTTATTATCAAGGGTATGTGAGGTTTTTGTTTTATTAATTGGGATGAGACGGAACTCAGTTGCGGAGTACATGGAGTTTATGTTCAATTCCTCAGAATTCCGTGTAGTGGTACTCCGCCAACTATGCCCGCCCTTAATTAAGAGTCGGTGACGCAGTAGAGAATACAAACAGAAGTTCTTTATTTAAAGTTGCGCTGCAGCGTAGTCCAGTCTGACTAGCCTCCTAAGATGCTACCGAGGGACTGACCAACAAACATTTGTTAACGTATGATAAACCTTCCAACATCTCTAGAAAACCCCGCCCCTCATGGAAATGTACTGCTTGGGCACAGAAGCTCACAAAGGAGGCACTGAGTGATGAGCTAACACCTGCAACATGGGTACATGTTATCAGACTCCCAAGGCCATCTTACTTGATCTCAGCTCTCTCTAGTGTGGGAGCTTAGTTATGTCCTATGATAGGAATGCAGAGCTGAATAAACCACTCTCTTCGTACATCTGAGTTCCGACCTTGGGTGAGATATGAGAACCTTTCGGAGCAGCAGCCTCTGCCGAGAATGAGAGAGCGGGGGCACATATATGAGGGGGTTACTCACAGCGCAACAGGGCCGGTGTGACAAGGAGAAAATGGTGTCTCAGATGCTAACTTGGGTCTACACTGCTCTACAGTAGTCAGGCACATGCACAATGAAAATCAGACAATGTAAGACATAGCTACATGAATGCTAACCCATCACAGTATATATCCTGAAAGAAAGGGAAAAAGCGGTTCAATTCTAACATTAGGAAACACAAGTGCCTCTCTCAGAGGCAGGAAGCAGTCCCTTTTCATATGTCTCATTGTAGAACTTCGTAATAGCAACAAGGGGTTTGGCCCTAGGCGGCTGGACGGGGCCGTAGTGAACTAAGAAAAAAAGGGGGGAGGGGGGGTGTCCTAGCCGTCACATTCAAATGCTGCTAAACCAATTTAACAGACTAAAGGCCATCAATTCAATTGATATTGGCTTGAAGCATTTATTTGTTACTTTGTTCTGTACACTTTACTCCACATTTAATCATGGGTCAGGTAAGTGCAGATACGTTTCAGTCAAGACCAAATTAGAGCAAATTATACATATTAAGGCAACAAATAAAACAAAGACATACAGACTTTGTGATGAAGTAATGTGATGTAACAAACAATACATGAAGCGTGATACATAACAACAATTATCTAAACATTATATCACCAGTCTTAGTTCACAAACGGAGCAGCTACTAGGGCAACCTTTAGCATCCACATTGTGTAACAAATTCAAGAAGCTGCTACCCACGGGGAAAAGAGACATTAGGCCCAGTAGTGAGACAATTGAAATAACATTTCTACTGGGGGAACCTAGTTAAAAGCGAAAGTCCCCGCGTTGGTTAATGCAGACGCGTTTCGATTCCCAAGGTGGTTTGTGGGATTCTCTTCAGGGCGTGGACTGGTTTATCTAAGAAACAAAAAAGGGGGTATGAATTATACACGAGGAGGGACTCTAAACTTCCCAATTACTCAAGTTATGTGGTGATTTCTCAAAAATACCTGATTGAATAGAGAAATAAATTTGCACTTTGCAGGCGAGAAGAGGCAGGTTAAAAAGTGGATGGCACGATCTAAAATGAGAACGGATCCACCATCAGTCATGCACATGGTTTGGTAAATGTAAATAATTTGTAACTGGAGGAACAAGAAAAGGCACTTACTTGCGCCAGACAGGCGGTGCTTTTACAAGAGGTATAAGAATGCTTGCTGTCGGTTAAATGGAAACCTAGTTGTACTTTGGTTTGACGACCTATAAACAGAAATGAGTACTACATCAATAGAGTATCTAAAAAGATACATTGTAACTTTGTGGGCTAAAGGTAACACTTACTTTCGCCATGCCGGCGATGTTTTGTTTGATGCTTCCTTTCAGCTCTCAGTCGGTTCAATAGCTGAACATATAGCTTGAACAGCGCCGCTCCGCTGCAAGTTTCACAAAGCGGTAAAAAGAGTTGCTTCTTTTAAAGTTCGCACAGAAATTAACCGCATCGCGTCTCTCTGTGTAAACAGAAAAGGATGTGTCAGCGTGTGTCTTATTCTATGAAAAGAATTTAGCGCGCCCGTGTAGTAAATGTTTGCATAGTCTTACTTGCAATTGGCTGTGAAGGTCATCTAATGGTTTATCATTCCCAGTTTCTCTCTCGAGAATGCTTCCAGGTCACAGGAAGTTAAAGAGTGATCTGGTCCCATTGCATTATGGTAAAGTGAGTTTGTGAAGCTATTGAAAATGACCTGTGATCTAAGTAAATCATAATCTAAGGGAAATATAGAACATATATCTTTTTAAAGGTTTGTGTGTACATTGGTATTAAAAAATATACATGGTTCCAAAGATTATTTGATTCCTGGTGCAAACTGGAAATACAACACCTGGACTGGAACTGTTTTAGCATTTACCCATTTCTGACATTTCATTCAGTCCTCTGGTGATGCTATTGAAGCGAGCTAGCATGTAGGCTTCTTTTCTTAACAATGAAGCCTCAGAGTCACCCCCTCTTGGTGATGGTTTAATGACTGATAGCACAGTCCATTTAAACTCAGGTTCGTGGTGATTGGAGTCAATGAATTGGTTCACCATAGGTGCCGATACAACTTTATTTTTTATCCTTGATCGGTGCTGCGCTACGCGTTCACAAATCTTTTGTGTAGTTTTGCCAATGTAAATTCTTGGGCATGGACAAACAATTGCATAAATGACGTTTTTAGTCTTGCAGTTGGAAAATTGTTTCCTTGTCCATTTAGTGTCATTGTGTATGAAGTCAATACCTTCTATTGTGTTACTGCAATTCATACAGGTACCACATTTATGGTGGCCCGTCAACGGCTTCATATTGAACATTGTTCTGAGGTCTTTCTTTGTACTGGAAGGGGGTAAGTTCGCTCTTACAATTCTTTGTCCAATGCTCATATTCTTCTTCATAGCGAAGAGAGGGGCAGCAATCTCAAGTTCAGAATTCTGTATAAGGTGCCAATTTTTCCGTATAATTAACCAGAATGCATTCGTGTGTGGTCCATATGTCGTGACACACACCAACTTCTCCATCTTGGGTTTGACTTTTTTGATAAGTAAAGACTCTCTTGGTGTACACCATGCCCGTTTGAATGCATGTTTCAGCAGTTTTTTTGGGTACCCCCGTTCCTTCATCTGCTCACAGAACGCCTCTCCGTGTATTTGGAAGTCATCATTACGGGAGCAGTTCCTTCCGATCCTAAGAAGTTGCCCATAAGGAAGGTTGTCTTTGAGGTTCCTAGGGTGGAAACTGCGATAATGCAGGATGACATTCTTGTCTATCACCTTTTTGTGAAGCGTAGTAGCAAGTTTGTTCTGATGAGAAAAGACCTCTACGTCTAGAAAAGTTAGTGTTGTACGACTCTTAGTTAAGGTGAATTGGATGTCCGGGCATGGTGTACACCAAGATAGTCTTTACTTATCAAAAAAGTCTAACCCAAGATAGAGAAGTTGGTGTGTGTCTCGACATATGGACCACACACGAATGCATTCCGGTCAATTATACGGAAAAATTGGCACCTTATACAGAATTCTGAACTTGAGATTGATGTCCCTCTCTTCGCTATGAAGAAGAATATGAGCATTGGACAAAGAATTGTAAGAGTGGACTTACCCCCTTCCAGTACAAAGAAAGACCTCAGAACAATGTTTAATATGAAGCCATTGACGGGCCACCATAAAAGTGGTACCTGTATGAATTGCAGTAACACGATAGTGGGTATTGACTTCATACACGATGACACTAAGTGGACAAGGAAACTGTTTTCCAACTGCAAGACAAAAAACATCATTTATGCAATTGTTTGTCCCTGCCTAAGAATTTACATTGGCAAAACTACACAAGAGATTCGTCAACGCGTAGCGCAGCACCGATAAAGGATAAAAAATAAAGTTGTATCAGCACCTATGGTGAACCACTTCATTGACTCCAATCACCACGAACTTGAGTTTAAATGGACTGTGCTATCAGTCATTAGACCATCACCAAGAGGGGGTGATGCTGAGGCTTCATTGTTAAGAAAAGAAGCCTACATGCTAGCTCGCTTCAATAGCATCACCAGAGGACTGAATGAAATGTCAGAAATGGGTAAATGCTAAAACAGTTCCAGTCCAGGTTTTGCATTTCCAGTTTGCACCATGAAACAAATAATCTTAGGAACCATGTATATTTTTTAATACCAATGTACACACAAACCTTTCAAAAAGATATATATGTTATATCTTTCCCTTAGATTATGATTTACTTAGAGCACAGCTCATTTTCAATAGCTTCACAAACTCACTTAACCATAATGCGATGGGTTCAGGTCACTCTTTACCTTCCTGTGGCCTGGAAGCATTCTCGAGAGAGAAACTGGGAATGATACACCATTAGATGACATTCACAGCCGATTGCAAGTAAGACTATGCAAACTTTTACTACACAGGCGCGCTAAATTCTTTTTTATAGAATAAGACACACGCTGACATGTCCACGTCCTTTTCTGTTTACACAGAGAGAAGCGATGCGGTCCGTTTCTGTGCGAACTTTAAAGGAAGCAACTCTTTTTACCGCTTTTTGAAACTTGCAGCGGAGCGGCGCTGTTCAAGCTATATGTTCAGCTATTGAACCGACTGAGAGTTGAAAGGAAGCATCAAAGAAAACATCGCCGGCATGGCGAAGGTAAGTGTTGCATTTAGCCCACAAAGCTACAATGTATCTATTTAGATACTCTATTGATGTAGCACTCATTTCTGTTTATAGGTCGTCAAACCAAAGTACAACTAGGTTTCCATTTAACCGACAGCAAGCATTCTTATACCTTTTGTAAAAGCACCGCCCGTCTGGTGCAAGTAAGTGCCTTTTCTTGTTCCTCCAGTTACAAAATATTTACATTTACCAAACCATGTGCATGACTGATGGTGGATCCGTTCTCATTTTAGATCGTGCCATCCACTTTTTAACCTGCCTCTTCTCGCCTGCAAAGTGCAAATTTATTTCTCTATTCAATCAGGTACTTTTGAGAAATCACCACATAACTTGAGTAATTGGGAAGTTTAGCGTCCCTCTTCGTGTATAATTCATACCCCCTTTTTTGTTTCTTAGATAAACCAGTCCACGCCCTTAAGAGAATCCCACAAACCACCTTGGGAATTGAAACGCGTCGGCATTACACAACGCGGGGACTTTCGCTTTTAATTAGGTTCCCCCAGTAGAAATGTTATTTGAATTGTCTCACTACTGGGCCTAATGTCTCTTTTCCTCGTGGGTAGCAGCTTCTTGAATTTGTTACACAATGTGGATGCTAAAGGTTGCCCTAGTAGCTGCTCCGTTTGTGAACTAAGACTGGTGATATAATGTTTAGATAATTGTTGTTATGTATCACGCTTCATGTATTGTTTGTTACATCACATTACTTCATCACAAATTCTGTATGTCTTTGTTTTATTTGTTGCCTCAATATGTATAATTTGCTCTAATTTGCTCTTGACTGAAACGTATTCGCACTTACCTGACCCATGATTTAATGTGGAGTAAAGTGTACAGAACGAAGTAACAAATAAATGCTTCAAGCCCATATCAATTGAATTGATGGCCTTTAGTCTGTTAAATTGGTTTAGCAGCATTTGAATGTGACGGCTAGAAACACCCTCCCCTTTTTTCTTAGTTCATTGTAGAACTTCAGCAAGCAATCCGCCATTCCCTCTGCCTGGCGTTGGTAAAATTCGGCCGTTAGGCCGTCACTCCCAGGGGCGGTCTTCAATGCCCTAATTGCAACCATAATTTCTTCCTTAGTTATGGGGCGCATCCAGAGTATCTCTCTCCTCCCTGGTCAGAGAGGTCATCTGTAAATTAGCATAGTGGGTTGCCCCCGCCAATGGTGCGCCATCGGGCAGTGCAAAATAAACTGATCTCAAGTGAGAAGTGAAGACCTCTGTAATGCCTTGTTGTGTATTTGCCATCCGACCCTGAGTGTCCCAGATCCCCACTAAGGGAGGGTATCATGTTTCATTTCGGAGGAGCGTGGCAAGCATTCTACTCACTTTGTCACCCTCCATGTGTAGGCGCTGTCTGTAGGTAGAATGGGTGAACTTATCCAGCCTGTCCCATGTTTCAAGCAGGTCGTGCCTACACTCATTCCATTCTGCTAAACACAGGGGTCGCTCATTCACATCATTCTCTAGAATACCAAGCTACCGCTCCAGGGTGTCCAAGGACCTGGACAGTTGCTGCCTCACCCAATACGAAACTTTCAAGCATTCAGCGCGCAACACAACATTTATGGCATTCCATTCCACTGCCCTTGCTGTTGCACTACTCTAGTTCTCGGCAAAGTAATGATCAAAGAGCTCAGTCAGCACAGCAGCAAACACCGGGTCCGACAGGGCCTCCCCACGCAAACTCCACAGCAGCACCGAAGGTGCCTCCCCACTCACCCGGAAAGAGACCAGCATCAATCAATCAATCACAGAATTTGTAGAGCGCACTACTTACCCGCGAGGGTCTCAAGGCGCTGGGGAGAGGGAAGGGGGGGGTGCTGCTACTGGTCGAACAGCCAGGTCTTGAGTAGCCTCCTGAAGGTCAGCAGGTCTTGGGTCTGTCGTAAGCTTAGTGGAAGGGTGTTCCAGGTCTTGGCGGCGAGGTGTGAGAAGGATCTGCCGCCGGTGGTTGTTCTTCGAATGCGAGGGACGGTGGCGAGGGAGAGGTCGGCGGAGCGGAGCTGGCGGTTGAGCACGTAGAAGAAGAGTCGTCTGTTGAGGTAGGCTGGGCCAGTTTTGTGCAGTGCCTTGTGTGCGTGGATGAGGAGTTTGAAGGTGATCCTCCTGTCGACGGGGAGCCAGTGCAGGTTCCTCAAGTGGGGGGTGATGTGGCTGTGGCGTGGTACGTCGAGGATCAGGCGTGCGGAGGCGTTTTGTATGCGTTGCAGTCGCTTGATGAGCTTGGCCGGGGCTCCCGCGTAGAGGGCGTTCCCATAGTCAAGTCTGCTACTGACGAGGGCCTGGGTGACTGTTCTTCTTGTGTCTGTCGGGATCCACCTGTAGATCTTGCGAAGCATGCGGAGGGTGTTGAAGCAGGAGGAGGCATGGGCGAATGACCCGAGAGATACCGCACCAGATAAGAGACGTCCGCCACACATTGTAACAGGGCACCCGACAGCAAGCAATAGTCTATGAAGCTGTTAGTCCCAGTGGCAGGCACATAGCACGAATACGCTCTAGTTTGGGGGAAGCGCACTCTCCATATATCCTGTAGCCCTAGTCCCAAAATAGTCTCCCTGAGAACGCTTGTCAATGCAGATTTGGTATCCCACCATGGAGGCACCCTGTCCAGGCCCCTGTCCAGAATACAATTCAAGTCCCCAACCAGTATTATCTTGGACCTCACATGCTCTGCGGCAGCACTCATCATGGACCCAAAGAATCCAGCATCATCTATATTAGGGGCATATACATTTATCAAACATGTGTCCCTGGTGTCCAGTGACCCAGAGACTATTACATAATGACCCTCAGGGTAAATTTGAACCCCCTTAGCCACAAAGGGGACTCCAGGCGCAACCCAGATCAGGGTTCACCTGGCATAGCTGGAGTACAAGGTAGCAAGTATTTGTCTCTTCCATCTGCGCCATAGTTATTTAGCGCATGCTCCCCAAGTGTGTGTCTCTTGTAGAAAGGCCACAGAGACCTCATAGCGCCTGAGTTAAGAGTATACTCTGTGCCTTTTAGTGGGCTGCCCCAGGTCTCAAACATTCTAGGGGACTAGCTTCCAGGCAGTAGCCATAACCTTTTGAAGCTCAGCATCCCCGTCCCATCGTGCTACACATTCATGTTGTCCCCACCCCACAGACATACAGTGTGGTCCGAGTGTTGATCTACTATTATAGAGCCAGTCCCCCACAATCATCCTCTCAACCTCCTGGAACAAAAACAAACGAACCTACCCCCAACCCACGGGCAGTGAGTCCAAACACAGGGGCCACAACTGTTAGTCCCACCACACCATCCCCCCCTTAGAGGACGTTGCCTCAACAGAACCAAACGCATTGAGCTGAGGGCCTGGCATCCCTCCAGAATGGCGAGGTCTATTCCTCTCAACCCTCCCAAGAGGACTGTAGCCCAACAAAGCCCCCTGCCAGCATTAGTTGTTCTCAATGTGCATCTGTCAAAAGAATACTGTGATATAGTCTAGGTGGCAGTTTAGGCCGTGTCTCAGAACCATTCTGCACATGGATCACTCCAGCTCTCTGTGCCACCGTTATGATAGTCTCTAGCTCCTCTGTGTGTCTGGAAAGATTCATGAGTGTCTGACATGAAGTTAAAATCTTCTAAAGTGCCATCCAGGCATACCAGGATTTTTCCAGTCTGACAGATGCTGGATCGAAGCGTCGAATCCGCTGAATGACGTCTGGATCCGGTTATCCTACGGCTGACATTACTCCCCGCTGGTTTGCGGCCCGGAGGTGCCTGCTGCGGACCCCCCCCTCTAGAGTATCCAGCCAGTCATTGGCCTACCCAGGAGTTACAAAAAATTACACCTTCCCTTCATACTGTACTCTGAGTTTTGCAGGGAACATGAGGCTGTAGCAGAGGTTGTACTACTGCAACCTCTTTTCTATTGGCATGAAGTCTCTTCGAAGATCTTGCACCTTACGGGTGTAGTACAGAAATATCATAATGTTCCTGCCTTCAAACTGGGGGGCGCCATGGATCCAGACATGTTGTAAGATCCCGTCTCTAGCCCTGAAGTTAAACAGTCTGGCAATAATGGCTCGTGGCGGCGCACCAGGTCTGGGCATTTGCGCCAGTGCCTAGTGGGCCCATTCTATTGTAAAGAATTTGAATAGTCGTTTTGGTTTCAGGGCCTACGTAATCCAAATCCTCCAGGAAGAGCTCCACAGAGGCACTGTGTCCTCTCAGTGAAGCCCAAAAATCAGAGGTTATTTCTCCCAGAGTGCCCCTCTGCATCCTCTACCCTGTCCTCCATGCGATTTGACAGTCTCTGGAGTACGACCACAGTCTTCTTGAGGGAAACCACTTCCTGTTGGAGTGATGTAACCTGTTCCTCAGCCTCATAGGCCCTCTCAGAAATTTTATGAAAATCTGCACAGAGCAAGCCCACCTCTAGGGCCATTGTGTCAATCTTTCCAAACATGGCCTTCCGGGAGCCCTTAATCTCAGCAATAATGTCGGCCATCGTGGGTGCTCCCTGTTCCGCTGGGGGGGACTGTTTGGCTGCTGCAACATCCAGGGGCAGGGGGTGAGCGCAGTTCTTAATTTTGTTGGCCTGGACCTGCTTGGCTGGCTTATCTTTTGCCATTGGTTTCCTTAGGAGTGTCTTCACTGCAATGGTTGTCGCCACAGGCTGTCTACGAGCACATTGTAAGCGCGCTTCAGTCCCACAAGCTCAAATGCAGTCTCTCGAACCAATTGTCCAGGAATCGCGGCAGGGTTATGCGGCCAAGGGGGAGGTCTTAGCGCGCCTTAGGGCAGTCAGAATTTATTTGTCTCTCATTGAGGAAGCACAGTTCACAGGATGCCATCCCCCCACACAAAGCCCCAATAGTCCTTTGAGGCGTCAGGCCCAGTCCTCCAAGGCCTCTGTCGATGTCTCTGAGGCCGATGATCGGGACACCGGGGCAGGATCAGCAGGTTGGGCCCCACCCCTTCCTCAAAGTAGGCCAGTGCAGCATCACCTCATGTCTCCCCCTGCCGCCACCAAGTCTGTACTGCGCTGCAGTCAGCAGTGTCCTGCAGGGCCGCCTGAACAATTCAATCAGGGTCCCGCTTAATATTAAGTAGGAAAACAGAGTCCCTGGGGCCCACCAGTCAACAGGAGTCAGGAAGAACGCAGAACGAGCGGCTGGTGTCATCTGCTTACCTCTGATCCTCCTCTCAGCATGCAGCGCAGTACAGCGCCGCATGGTCTCATATCCGGGGGGCACTCAGGTCTTGCTCCGGGGCCTCAGAAGCCTTGAATGTCACAGGTGGGGGTAACCTTAGGGATTCCACGCCAAAGGCACCGAAACAGCCCTTCACTCCTCCCTCACCGTTTCTCACTCAGCGCCAGCTGCAAGGCCGAGCAGGGCACTTCCGTTCTGCTCACTCCAGCGACTTCGGGCCTTCAAACCCACCAGTCAAGACTGGGACTGAGCGGGGGGGGGGGGGTACGACAATCACCACACTTTACAAGACTGTTTGCACAGGAGCAACTAAGGATGTTGTTGGATATTTTGAGCGATTCCAGGAGCTCTGGGGAAGCACGTCTAGGCAGCCATATTTCCTGGCAGACCACGCCCCATCCTCACACTTAGACTTGTTAAAGTGATACAAGCAGTAGCCAATAGAGAACAAAATACTTTCATGCTGGGAAGAAGTACCTGCCACTGCCTATGTTAGCTCCATATTGCGCTAGTTAGAACAGACAAATCAATAGGACCATCTGCATCCTCCTTGGTCCTAGTGGACTTTGAAAAGTCGTTTGACACAGTACACTGGTCTTTCATGTTCCAAATACTTCAGAAAATGAACTTTAGTCCAATATTACTGAGATTTACCCAGGTCCTATACTCTGCCCTGTCTCTGCTCCTCTATACCTAGTAATTCAGCCTTTGTGCAGTGGATAAGACGTGATGCCCAGGTCTGGGGTTTTGAATAGTGCAATAGTCATGAAGACAGAGTATTGTTTTTTTGTACACAGAGGACCTACTCTTAAATGTTCTGAAGTCAGAGCACACAGTCCAGAAGTTCTTCAAATTACTGCAGATATATAGAGATACATCTGGACTCCAGGTCAAATGATCAAAGTCCACTTACATATTAATTGCTAGGCCTCACCTAGGCTCCATGACCACTGTGTATCTCTGTCGGGCACAAGATCATTAAAAAGTACCGGGGCATAAGCATCACTAGGCACCCGAAATGGTGTTGGAACCTAAATATTGTCCCTCTTATGCACTGCATGAAAACAGACTTAGATATAAAATAAACCCTATCCATGTCAATAATGGGCAGGAGAGCGCTCTTTAAAATGATAATTCTCCTGAGAGTCATATACACTTGCAGAACTACTCATGTGTACTCCCTCATAGCTTATTCTTGGACCTGCAGTCTGCTCTGAGGAAATAAATGCCTATGGACGGGGTCACTTTCCATGGTATCATTCCTCAAATGTGTACAGGTTGCCAATGATGGAGGGCTGGGAATTGCAGACATTCACCTCTATTTTTGGGCATCCCAAATTATTACATTTAATGAGTGGTTCTTCGGGGAGAGAGTTGACCTAGCATTCTGACTGGAACTCAACCTTTTCCAACAGTTTGATCTAGACAATCTGTTCCATGGCTCCTCCGTCCCACACAGGCTATCTGCTCTAACTAAAATCCCACTCACTTGTTGGCAACATAAATGGTGCAAGACCTCAACATGGGAAACAACGCTATGGCATGGCACATCACTGGTACATGTGTCTGGTTTACAGGGTTTCAAGTCCTGGGATGTGATTATGACTTCAAAGTTGGGGGACATATGTGCCAACAACCCTATGAAATCATTCGAGCAGCTGACAATCGATTATTCTTTGCATAAGTCCCAATTTTATAGATAGTTGCAGCTTCATCATGCTGTAGCCACACACACATTCCATTCTCTGGAACCCAAGATAACCATGAAAATCTCAAATGTGGGTGTCAATCGAGGGTCTATAGGTCACTAGAAGTCAACATCACTGACCCCATGCGTCCCTTTAGAACCAGTTAATCAATCAATCAGGGAATTGTAAGCGCGCTACTCACCCTTGAGGGTCTCAAGGCGCTGAGGGGGGGTCCGCAGATCTGTTTAGCCGAAGAGCCAGGTCTTGAGGGTCTTCCTGAAGGTGTTCAGGGAGGGGGCGCATCTGATGTCTGCCGGTAGCTCGTTCCAGGTCTTGGCTGCAATGTGAGAGAAGGATCTTCCGTCTGCTCTGGCTCTGTGGATGCGCGGGGTTTCGGCCAGTGCGAGGTTGGAAGACCGGAGGTTTCTTTTGGGTACGTGGAAGTTGATTCTGTCGTTGAGGTATTTGGGTCCGTTGTTGTGTAGGCATTTGTAGGCGTGAGTGAGGATTTTGAAAGTGACTCTTTTCTCCACAGGGAGCCAGTGGAGACTTCGTAGGTGTTGGATAATGTGTTCGTGTCGGGGGATGCCGAGGACAAGTCTGGCGGCGGTGTTTTGTACTGCCTGGAGTTTGCGGAGTAGGGACTTGTTGATGCCAGCGTAGAGTGCGTTTCCAAAGACAGTCTGCTGGTGATGAGTGCGTGGGTGACTGTCTTCCTTGACTCAGGGGGGATCCACTAGAAGGTCTTGCGGAGGATGCGGAGGGTGTTGAAGCAGCTGGAGGTGACGGCGTTGACCTGTCGGTTCATGGAGAGTGATGAGTCGAGTACGATGCTGAGGTTCTTGGCGTGGTCTGAGGGGGTAGGTGGGCTTCCGAGGGCGGTCGGCCACCAGGTGCTGTCCCATGCAGAAGGGGTGGTACCGAGGACGAGGAATTCTGTCTTCTCGGCGTTGAGCTTCAGGCAGCTGTTGGTCATCCAGACTGCGACGTCCTGCATTCCTTTCTGGAAGTTGAGTTTGGCAGTGGTGGGGTCTTTGGTGAGGGAGAGGATGAGCTGGGTGTCGTCGGCGTAGGACACGATGTTGAGGCCTTGTTGTCGGACAATGGCTGCGAGGGGGGCCATGTAAATGTTGAAGAGGGTGGGGCTCAGTGATGAACCCTGTGGGACTCCGCAGGTGATTTTCGTGGGGTCGGAGAGGAAGGGTGGGAGTCTGATCCTTTGGCTTCTTCCGGTGAGGAATGATTGGATCCAGTCCAGGGCTGTTCCTTGTATGCCTGCGTCGTGTAGTCTGACGACTAGTGTGTGATGGGAGTCGGTGTCGAAGGCCCCTGATAGGTCGAGTAGGATGAGGGCTGCAGAGTGGCCTTGGTCCAGGAGGGTGCGGATGTCGTCTGTGGAGGCGAGTAGGGTGGTCTCTGTGCTGTGGTTGCTTCGGAATCCGGAATGGGAGGGGTCGAGGACGGCGTTCTCTTCAATGAATCGTGTCAGTTTCCAGTTGACTGTTTTCTCTGCAACTTTGGCTGCGAAGGGGAGGAGCGAGATGGGCCGATAGTTCTTGAGGTCAGTGGGGTCAGCTGTGGGCTTCTTGAGCAGGGGTCTGACTTCTGCGCGCTTCCAGTCGTCTGGGAAGGTGCCTGTTTTGAAGGTGGTGTTGATGGTGCGTTGTAGTTTGAGTGCGATGGCGACCACGGCTCTGTGGTAGATGTGAGGGGGCAGGGGTCGGTGGGGGCCCCGAGTGGATGCTTTTCATGGTTGAGGCGGTGTCTTCGGCCGTGATCGGTGTCCAGTTGGAGATGGTGGGCTGGCTGGTGTTTCTGGGGGGCGGGGGGCCGTCAGTGGCACCTGGTGGATGGTCGATGAAGTTGTCGTAGAGGTTTTTGATCTTGAGGTGGAAATAGGTTCCAAGCTTGTCGCAGAGGTCTTGAGATGGGGTGATGTCTGTGGCTTCGCTGCGTGGGTTGGTGAATTCTTGAATGACACTGAAAAGTTCCTTGGAGTTGGTGGAGTTGGCCAGGATTTTGTTGTGGATGAAGTTCCTTTTGGTGGCTCTGATCTGGTTGTGGTAGTCCGTCATGGCGTCCTTGTAGGTGGTGTGGTTTTCGGTTGTCTTGGTGTTTCTCCAGTTCTTCTCCAGGCATCTGCAGGTGCGTCTGGCTTCTTGGAGAGCGGTTGTGAACCAGGCGGCTTTCCTGGGGCGTTATGTGTCGGGGTTGCGTAGCGGGGCGAGCTCATCTGCGCAGTTGGAGATCCAGGTGTGGAGTTCTCTGGCTGCGTCGTTTGCGCTGTTTGCGTCGGGTGCCCAGGTGTGGTTGTCTCGGGTGAGGGTGGAGTTAAGTTGCTCGTCGGTAACCTTGCTCCAGTTCCTTCGTGGTGGGCGTGGGGCTGGTTTGGGTGCCTTGGGTTTGTTGATGGCGAAGTGTACGCAGTGGTGGTCGGTCCATGGCGGCTGCGTTGTGTGGCTGAAATGGACGCTGTTTCCTGCCGCGAAGATAGGGTCGAGGGTGTGTCCTGCTCTGTGGGTCGGTGTGTTGACGAGTTGTTTAAGTCCGATGCTGGCGAGGTTGTCACGAAGGATAGTGGAGTTGGGGTCACTGGGGTTGTCGAGGTGGAAGTTCAGGTCTCCAATGAGTATGTAGTTTGTTGAGGCGATCGCGTGGGGTGCGATGAAGTCGGTGATGGTGGTGGCGAAGGGTGTTCGGGGGCCGGGGGGTCTGTAGACGAGGGTTCCTCGGAGTGTGGCTTTGGGGGTGGTCTGGATCTTGAAGTGCAGGTGTTCGGCGGAGGGGAAGGTTTCGCTGGAGGTGGTGAGGCGGAGGGTGATCTTGTGGGCGATGGCGAGGCCCCCTCCTGGGTGGTTGGGGCGGTCTTTCCTCTGGATCTTGTGTCCGTCTGGGATGGCGGTGCTGACGTCGGGGGCGGAGGATGCATTGGTCCAGGTCTCTATGAAGAAGATGATGTCAGGCGAAAGAGAGTCGAGTAGGTTCCAGATTTCCATGGTGTGTTTGGGTACGGAGCGTACGTTGAGGAGGATGCATTTTAGGGTGTCGCCGGTGCTGGCGTCGGCGGTGTTGGAGGCCGGGGTGGCGGTGAGGGTCTGGCGGCAGTGGAGGTAGGAGAACTGGCCGTGGGTCGTGTTCGGCGAGGCCTGTTGGCATTCTCTAAGTCTTCCAGGGTTAAGTGCGAGGAGGGTGGTGGTGTCGTAGCGATGGGTAGTGGGAGGTCCAGGGTTCCTGGCGCTGGCCGCAGTTGGGCTTTGGCCGGCCGGGCTTTGGCCTTTGGCCGGCCAGCGGCGCGCCCGCTGTGCACGTCCGCTGCGCGACCGCGCAGTGGCCGCCATTAAGTAGGGGAGGTGGGAGGGAGGAGAGGCTGGGAGGCGGGAGCAGGGGAATTCCAGGGGGGGAATTCCGGGGGGAAATTCCGGGGGGGGGGATTCCGGGGGGGGGAATTCCGGGGGGGAGGGGCCCAGGGGCAGCAGCGGCGAAAGGCAAAAGGAACAGGCAGGCACGAGAAAATAAAAATAGTGGTGGAATTAGAGCAAGACACAGATGGGCACAATAACAGTGGCACAACAGGGAAAAAATTAAGAAAAGAAACGGCTGAGAAAGGTTACGGTGGTTGGAGGCAGTCTGGTCCCAGTTGGAGGGGGCAGCAGGCGCAGGAGCGGGCAGCAGCCTCGAACCTCCCAAGGAGGAGGTCGGGGTCTGGAGGCAAGAGACGGCACAGCGGAGCAGTGGGGAGAGAGTGGACCTAGACCGAGGGTCGGAGGTCTTACTCCGACTTACTAGTCTTACTAGTTAGGAAAGGGACATGGGAGGTATAGCTGACAAGAAGTGGATGGAAGCCAAAATGGCCTTGCACTGCTTGGTCAATTCTCATTGCAGGTTAATTCATTTTAAAAACTTTCATAGAACCTACTACAACCTTGTGAAATTATGGCCAATGGGGAAATGACAGAGACCGGACAGGCTAAGATGCAGCTCCCCAAGGGCAACTTTCTCCACTTGATGTGAGAGTGTCTAGTTATAGCACGTTACCCTGGTCATGACTGTGGGATAATAAATAGTGCTAGACCCAAACCAAATTATCCTTGGTATCAAGGGAGATTGGGGGGGGGGGGGTACCCAAGGGCCCTTTATCCTTGTGGCCATCGAGTATATGGTGGCAAAGAGAGACGTTGCTTGCTACTGGATTTGTAATACTTCTCTACCGTATACCTAATGGCTAAAAGGAATAGACTACTGTTCAAAAGCTGAGGAGACGATCTATAGAGTCAGATGCTGGGCCAGGAAATGCAAGAAGATCTGTGGTATATAGTGGTGACACTTCTGTGAGGAAATGCGGTTTATTATATGTTGTGGTTGTGAGACCTCACCATGAAATAGACTCACAAATCTGTCTTGGGCTTAGTGAGGCTCATTTGTCAAACCTAGGCTCAAACCTGAGTAGCTGTGGGTACGAGCAGTCAGGCTTAAACAAAGGAGCAAGTGTTAAGCATTTAGGATTACCAAAACAAACGAAAAAGTAAGAAACAGAACAAAGGAAATCCAACACCAATTTATAACAATAGACCTTATTTTTATGAATTCTAGACACTCTAAATTAACAAAATCCAGCAGAGGAATCCGGAGATACATATTATTAAGCAAATCGTAAATCACTGCTTTTGCACTCAAATCGCAAACAAGAATTGGCAACTACCGCAGTTCGCGGTTACTTTGAAACTTGCAGTGTCGGCTGGTAGGGAACGGTGGCGGGGGCGGTGGGGTGGGGGTGGTAGAAAATAAAAAAATCAACATTTTTTAAAAACTAACTTGCTGGTCGTGCCGCCAGCGGCTGCCTCTCTGCCGCCTCTCCTTGCCGCAGGTGAAGCACCCGGGCACCCAAAGCCAATGACAACGCTGCAATGCAGCATTGTGATTGGTTCCCCTAAACCAATCACAACGCTCAATTGCAGCGTTGTGATTGGTCTGAGCGCCATGGTTCAGCGCTCAGATGGGGACAGGCAGCCCGTGCATGTTCCCCACCAGGCTGTGTAATGCAGCCTGGTTGGGAACATTCAAAGTGCTTATAAATGTTTGGCCGGCCCAAGATGGCCTGTCAAACATTCATGCGCACTTTGACTGGGCAAACCACTCCTCCCCTGGCCCCTGCTCTGGCTAGCCCCACCCCTCCCGGCACCTAGGAACGGAAAAAGAAAATGATAATAACGTTTCGTTATTATCATTTTGTTTTTCCTCTGCACTGTCTTAAAGCAGTGGGGCGTCGCTCCTTCGCCTTAGCGGAGGAGCCGCCCCTGGAAACTTGTTGAACTTTTGTAAAGTTGTGTTCTGTAACTCCAACTCGCTTTGGGCTACCAGCTCAAGCAGGGAGCAAGTCACCGGATCCAGTAAGACTATATGGGCAGTTACCTTGCAGTCAAAGCAGTCTCCAGTCCAGCTCCGGGCTCTATGGGCGAACTGCCATAGACATCAACAGAGTGGATCTGATGCAAGGGACATTATTGGCCATGCAAACTCAAATAAAAGCGTGGTTGTAAGACTCTAAATGCAATTTACAGTTGTGCCACGTTGGAAGGTCTATCAAGTGGTATTTTGTCTAAATTATATACTTGAGACATGCTCCCAAGTTCAACAGCCTTCACGCAGATGAAAACCTATGTAAAAATAGTTCAAAAATGAACTTTTTGCAACTGTTACACATATTATGTGTTCAAATTGTATTATAGACATCACCAGTGCTTTATTTTCATGTAGTGACAATAACAAAGCACAAAACATATTTTTTTTTTATTTGTTTAATTTTATTATTTGTTCTAAAGGGTGTTGCACTGCTGAATCTTTTTATTTTACCAAACAATAAGTGCAACGTCCCAGTGGGAGCACCCGAAAGGAAATAGTGCTCACCAGGGCACTGTTTACCTTCTGTTCTTGTGACTGCGGTTGTCACCTCTGAAGCCAAGGGTCGCACAGGAGAGCCGGTCTCAATCAGCGACTGTCAGTCGGTCACAACTCCTGTGACATGCGGAATTTAATACACGTGCTGATGACGTACAAGACTCGCAGACACGTTCGCCCGCACCCCTCCCCACTACATCAAAATCGTTTTTTTTTGTTTTGTTATTTTGCACATAAATAGGGCGGCCCCTTTCTTCTGCTGTGGCCTCCACCGCTCCTGGCTGCTTTATTTTGGGGCTCGTTTCATCAAATACTAATATCAGGGGACAACAGCTTATGTAGGTTAGTATGGCAGCATTGTTCCGATCTTAAAACAGATTTCATATGAAACGAACTGAAAGAAAAGATAAAAACGTCCATCTTCCCACCTTAAAATTGCCACCGTTTTTTTTTATCTCAAACTAAAGGAAGCCGAGGTCAGACTCCCGGTACAAACCCAATTTCAGGAAACAGCCGAGTAAACGGAAATAGCTGATAGCATTGCACAGCACAGATTAAAAGCCCGGAGTAACAGAACAAATGTCTGCAGCACTGATACATGGGCTCGCGACAGCTATTTTTAAAAGCGCGGGGCTGCCTCTGGATACGCATCCGCTCCCCGTCAGCAGCTCGTGCAGCTTCCCGGGCAGGCCAGGCTTGTTGTTCAATGCAGCCCTGGAATGTAATTCCCAACCAGTGACATTATTTTAATTTGTGGTTGCAATACTGTTCCTATAATACAACAGTGTGACTCATTCCTGTATCAGCCAATATCTGTCGCAGATTTTACTGGTGTGTGGTATATGCAACACTATCCCTTTCGTAGAGTTTTCCTTTATTTAGTATTTCTGAAAATTCAACACTGGCATAAGCAAGCTTGAACACTCAAAGAAGAACTGGGAAACATGAAAAGGTTTCATTTACTGAGACAGAACAAGCTTACCAGGAACTTGCATATTTAATTTAACATTTCCTGGTGAACATGAATCCTAATAACATTCTTTATTTCAGCTATATATATTTTATTTGAAATTTAGGTCCCTTTTCCACCCAACCTTTCGTTTGTTTGGTTTTGTGTCCTCTCCAGATTTGTAATTTTACACCACAGGATTCTGTTGCTCGTGTCTGATCCCTTAGTGCTTCTGTGTCAGAATATTGTAGGTAGAAATATCACCTGAAATAAATATTGCCCTAAATATCGTTTACAATAAAATTATCTTTGGGTGTGGATTTTCTGTGATTGATTCCAATAGGGCTATATTTGTGTAATTGAGATTTAGGACAAAACTATTGATGTCAAACAATATTCTGACAATAATATTCTGGTACCATTCTCTTCTGGTCCCAGTGCTATACTCCTTGCATTATTGTTCAATAAGTTCATCTTTTCTGTTTGCATTTGTTCTTTGCCTTTACTTTTCTGCCTATCTTGCTCATTATCTACGACAGAAAATAATACTTATGAATATACACCCCCTGCCTAACCTCCCCATCATCCGACACATGCATTGATGTTCAATCGACCTAAGATCAACTATCACGCCCAACAATGAATTATATATAGGGAAGGGTGCAGTACTTAATTTGAGCCGGTTGTTTCTGGTGCTCGGCACCAGCACTTTATTGCCAACACCGGCTCTTAGGACAGCCAGCCACATGGTGGTACTGTTTGTCTTATTTTTTAAGGAGCACAACAGCCATTGTTTAATAATTAAATATATATTAAAATCACTAATACCTGCCACCCAAAGCTGTAAGAGTAGCCTGGGTGGCTTGTATTCATTATTTTAATGTACATTTAAAGTCTGAATTGTCACACTTGTATGAGTGTTATGGCTAGTAGTGATAGTACTGTCATTGGCAGCGCTAGTGGGAGCAATGGGTGGTGCAAGCTGCAGTGGCCTCCTGACAAGGGGCCTGGCACAACCTCTTTTTTTTTTTACAAATTAAGCACTGGAAGGGTGGGTGGATATTCTCATCTCTGCCCATCTGCATGGACACACTGAAACAGAGGCTCAACACTCGCATGCCAGTCGTTTGTCTCCCACTCTCTCAAAAGTGCCGAATCACAGTAACTGCAAACACCCACCCCCCCAATGCTTTCGTACTACAAAACGACTGGTAACAGATTGGCCATTTTACGGCATACAGGGACACAGCTATCATTAGTGCAGCAGTTGTAGTGGCATGGGTCTACAGGACCACAAATTTGGCTGCCATTAATTATTTTTATATTTTATATTATTATATTTTTTATTTTATTTGAATTGTATTTCTTTATTGCCAGTTTGTTGGGTTTGGAATGGAGTGGCATGACCAGTATTTAATATATGCATATTATAATTGTTTATAAATAATGCATTTATTTTAAAATGTTTACTTGGTTAGATTACTGTGTTTATTTGTTTTAATTAATTGATCAAACAATTCAATATATTATGATTCAGTTTCTTTATTTAATTTATTTTTATTTATTATATGTTTTAATTATTGGTTAATATTTATCGTTTTCTTGTATTATTTAATTAATTAATAACTCGTGCGCTAAGGTAACTATAACCAGCGCCCCCCCGCCATGCAGTTTTCCCACCAATAATTTTATTGCAAATATTGCAGCGATATTATCAATGATGTCATAGAAAATGTCATAACTGATGTAATATGTGGTGTAATTAGCAGTACATGGGGAGGGCGCGAGTTATAGTTACCTTAGGACACAAGTTACAGTTTCTTGAGATAACTATAACTGCTGAATTTCCATGGTTTTATGCGTGTAAAATCTGAACCTAACTTTAACATCCCTGTAAACTTTGTTTTTTTTAGTGAATTTCTATGGTTATTTTAATTCTATGTCAGGACCGGAGGCTCAGATTAGCCTTTACTTTCTCCACTTTACTACACAAGCAGCGATTTAGGAATTCAAACCATAACAAACTACATTTCCCATAAGTCCTTGTGAAATGGAAGAAAAGTTCAACATTATAATGTCCAATCAGAGTGCGAGCCCTCCAACGACTTCCCCCAAGTACGTTCTATCCTCCTCTTTCTTCCTACGAACACAACCGGCGTTGTACCATCTAACCAAATCCAGCATCAACAACCTCAAAGCATAGTAAAACACTATCAAATCAGTAGAGCATTGCCAAATAAGCATGGAAAGCCATTAAAACAGCCAAAAGTTTTACTCACAGCTCTACGTAGATGTGCGGGTCGGGAACTCAAATATGAGTGGGCTAATCCTTGCCTCCGAGTCCTTAATAGAATTGAAACTTTCCTTTACGATAGCTAGGAAATTTTTCAAGACAAGTGTTTTCTGCTCTCCCTCATGTCACGCTATATTTGGTGTATTTTATGGTTTTATGTCGGATAATCTGTGCACTCTTGCATTTCATGATGATCGTGTGTTCACAGGTTGCTGATACTTTAATTTGTCATTTGCTTTGCAGTGCGGCCGCATGAAAGTTTTGGCTCCTTCACGGCTGCTCACAGTACTGGCAGGCTCTGGTCGTAGTGCCACCTTCCAACCGCTAGGGGAACCGTTCTTGTTATCTACACACTCGGCACGTCTTTACCCCCTTGGCGGCCATCGCGTCTGCTTTCCACTTCCTGGAGCACGGGAGACGCATACGGCCGCGGACAGCCATCGGGGGATGGAAAGATACATTTAAATCAGTTGGAAGGTCCAAACTGATAATAAATAAAATCTGTTATAGAGCCATTTGCCTGGAGCAAAACACCTGTGTGACGGGTAAGATTAGCGCTAATTGGGGACCGGCCCAGACAACTCTACAACCCTCATTACCAACAGGGAGCAGTTGTCCCAGGCCATGAGCCTTCCAAAAAATTAACCCTTAGGTTACTATAACAGGGAACCTTCCCCAGTTCCTATTCCCCAAGCATCAGCAACCCTCTGGGGTAAGCTGTACAACATGGAAGAGTTTGATGGTTACTTTGGGGAGGAGGAGGAGGTAGCTTACCTCCCAATTGATAATAACTTTTGCCAGGTAATGGATACCTTCATATTCAATGCAGTTTCTCAGGTGGTGTCGCCCTTGGAGAAGAAAATTCTCCAACTCCAAGTTCAGTGCCAGAAACCCCTCGAACCGAGGGGGCTCAAAACCATTTACCTCCTGGGTAGCCTTCCACCTCTACCTCAGAACCCAAGCGCAAACGCGCAGAGGAGGCATGGGTAGATGCAGATGTGTTTGCAGGCCTCAAGAAAGTCTTCATGGACTCCCAAACACCCTCTATCTCGGCCCATGGCTTAGTGGATCTGGGGGGTCCCTCTGGGGACCCTGATACTCCTCCCACAGGGGACCCGGACAACTCTCCCCAGACCTCAGATGGGGATGGGGATTCTGGCAGGCCCTGGTGCCCTGCGGCGACTGGTCCTGTGAAGGAGCCCCTAGATGCTGAATCCAGACGACCTGCTTCACCCCAGGTCAGCGAAATGGACCCATGTCCCTAAGGTAGCATCATACATTGCCACTGGGCTGCAGAAGCCGCTGGACAAGGAGGTGAGGAGCTGCCTCTGCGCAGAATGCCCTAGACTGGCGTTGGAGGGGAAAGTCCCTCTCATGCTGTAAATAGATGCAAAGATGACCTCCTTCTTGGCTAAATGTGTACGTGATCCAAAGAAAGGAATTGACCACTCTTGGCGTTCCTGCCAAGATAAGCTCTTAGATGTTGCCGGCCCACTGACTGTGATTCTAGATATTGTGGGAAACGCCCAAGCTACTGGCGCCCTTCTCTCCCCTGAAGCACTCTCCATTTGGGCCCAGAGGGGGATCATCTTTCTGGGGAATGCAAATTCCTCAATTTCTATGGAAAGGCATCGTTCTCTCTTAATAAAGATCAACCTGAAGCTGGGCAAACTCGCCACCTCCGAGGCTGGGGTCATCGCGGAGAGTAACCTCTTCGGGGACCCCTAAGTGAAAGAATTAGGGAAATTCGTAAATACTTTTAACTCCCTGGACAAAGCTCAAACTTCCATTAAACGTTTCTTTAAACCTTGTGTTTTTGGCAGGGCCGGTCATGATAGGGGGCGCTTGACCGGCCGGACTTACCAACAAGCTCCCCACAGGGGCGCGGCATCCCGCAGAGGACAGTGGCATGACCCGGCCAAGTTTGGAACTTCTATCCCACAAGATCATACCCAAGGAGACAGGCAATAGAGGAAGGGGCAATGGCTCCTACAACACCAAACAAGGAAAGTATTCAGAACTCAGTGGGCATCAGCATTGGGGGCAGGCTGCAACACTTCTCACACAACTGGGCAGCCTTGAACATGGATGCTTGGGTCCTGCAGACAATAGGAGATAGAACTGATAATGGTGAGATTTCCGATCTCTTGGCTAAGAGGGCGATTGCGCCATCCACCCTTCATCCCCAGGGATTCGTCAGCAACCTTTTCCTGGTAAAAAAGCGGGATGGAGGCTATCGACCAGTGATAAACCTCTGAGAGTTCAATGAGTGGTTAATCCATCGCCACTTCAAGATGGAGGGAATCCGTCTCCTCAGGGATCTTCTACAGAGGCATGATTGGATGGCCCGCCTGGACCTCAGGGACGCTTATCTCACGATCCCGATATTTCCCACTCACAGACGGTTTCTGCAGTTTCAATGGAGGTCTCAGATATTCGAATTTACCTCCCTCCCTTTCGCTCTACCCTCCGCTCTGTAGTGCTTCACCATGGTGATGAAGCCTGTGGTGCAGCACCTGAGATCGGTGGGAGTCAGACTCAAAGTCTATTTAGGCGACATACTCCTTATGAATTAGTGCACTCATTGTCTGAGGTCTCAACTGCAATTGGCAATTAATCTACTGGAGTCCCTAGGTTTCATGATCAACGAGTCTCAGAAGGTCCAGGTTCTGGGGTTCATGGTGGACTCAGTTGAGGCTACTTTAAGCCTTCCCACCCGCAAGCTCTCCAAGATCAGACACAAGCTCAAGCGCATCTTAGCCAAGACCTCGATCTCTCTGCATCATCTAGCCAAAGTGGTAGGCCTTCTCTCATCTTCAATACAGGCCACCTTCCCAGGCCCACTGCATTATGGGGCATTGCAGCACCTAGAGTGCTCGCATCTACGCAAGGGTCTAACATATTCCCAAGTTGTTTCCCTCTCAGAGGAGACCAAGAACGAGCTGCATTGGTGGATCTCCCATATGGAGGCATGGAACGGTCGCGCCATTTTTGGTTTTCAGCCAGACATGGTAATCGCGTCTTATGCCAGCGGCGCAGGCTGGGGGGCTCGATGGGGGGCTTGATGTGGAGATGTTTCCGCAGGAGGAAAATGGTCCCCCGATGAATAAACGCTTCATATAAACTGCCTAAAACTGAAGGCGGGGTCCTTTGCAGTGAAATGCTGGACCAAAGACAAGGCACAGTGCTAAGTCCTTCTCAAACTGAACAACGTGGCAGCGGTCCATTATATCACCTAGGTGGGACAAGGTCAAAAGCCTTGTCGGATCTGGCCTGCGACCTTTGGGAGTACTGCTTGGACAACCAGATCTCACTATCGGTGGAACACCTTCCGGGTTCCTCCAATCAGGTGGCAGATTGGTACTCTCGCCACTGGCAGGACACCAGTCTGTGGATATTACACCAACAGATTTTCAGGAGCTTCAGAGCCGTTGGGGCCTGTTCACGGTCAACCTCTTTGCCTCACGGCTGGACAATGTACTGGAGAGGTACTGCATCTGACGTCCTGACCCAGGGGCAGCGGCAGTTAATGCGTTTCTCCAGGACTTGAGCACGGAGAAGGGTTACACATTACCCACCTTTGCCATGATTATGAGGCTATCTACGCAGGTGCGGAGGCAGCACACGGATCTGGTGGTGATTAACCCAGTTTGGAGATCTCAAGCTTGGTTTCCAGTTCTGATGGAACTTTCTTGGAATTTTCCAATCCGTCTACCCCTATTTCACAAGCCAGAGGCTCTTGATCAACTCAAAAATAATCAGGAACTGGTAATAAAGCCTGCAGACAAGGGAGGGGCGATTGTGATCCAGACTAGAACAGCTTATGATCATGAATGCCAGAGACTACTGGGTGATGAAAGGAACTACAAGGTCCTTCCCAGAGACCCTACACCAGACTTGAGAAGGGAAATCTCTACCATGGTAGAAGAGGTCTTGAACAATAACTGGATCTCTGAGCATGAGGCCAATTTCCTGCAGCAGAAAGATCCTGTCACACCTTGCTTTTATACGCTACCCAAGGTGCACAAAGCTGCTAGACCGCCACCAGGGAGACCTATCGTTGCTGGCATTAGATCCATTCTTGAACCTTTGTCACAATTGAAGAATATCTGGTGGGGTTGGACATAGAATCCCTATACACCAATATCCCACAGATGGAAACCCTGCGGGTAGTGGAGGAGATATTGTTTGAGCAGGATTGGCAATACTGTACTCCCAGGCCCTTCATAATACATCTGACTGAGATAGCACTCACAAAAATTTTGTTTTGAGTACAAAGGGACATACTACTTACAAACCCATGGAACATCCATGGGGAGCTTAGCAGGGTTGTATGTCTCGGCTTTTGAACAGAAACACATTTTTGAAGCAGGGAATCCATGGGCACAGAACAACCGGATCTGGAAACGCTTCATAGATGACGTCATCCTTATCTGGAAAGGAGATGAACAATCCATGAGAGACTTCATGCAATGGTTGAACACACGTAACGCCTTCTTACATTTTACCACTACCATCACGAAGGAAGGCCTCCCATTTCTGGACCTGGAAATGTTTCCACATGAAGGGAAATTGTCCATGAAGGTCTATCACAAACCCACAGATAAAAATGACTACTACTGTTCGAGAGCTTTCACCTCAAATCTCTCAGGGAGAATCTACCGGTGAGGCAGTTTCTGCGCTTGCGCAGGAATTGTTCGTAACTTGAGAACTTCAGAGAAGAAGCAGCCCTTCTATCAGAAAAACTGGGGAACAGGGGGTACCCCAGGAGAGTGGTACGACGTGCACAGAAAAGAGCATGGAACTGCCACAGGGAAGCACTGTTGGAGAAGGTAGAGAGACCAGAGAATAAGAACACTATCTGTGTTACTACATACAACACAGCCTCTACCCAAATAAAACGCATTGTCCTGAAACATTGGCGCATACTCAATTCCAGTGGCCTCCACCTCGAGAAATCTCTGTTCTCCTTTAGAAGGAGTTCTAATATCAGGGACCATCTGGTTCACTCTAGACTCCAACCTAGTCCCCGAGGGGCTCCTCGGGGGGCCTGGGAGCTCCCACCAGTCACAGGACACACTAGATGTGGCTCGTGTGATGTCTGTAGATTAACCACCACCACCAAGAGTGTAGACGTGGGTCTAAGTTACCCATGGGAACAACGAGTGCATACAAACTGCAACTCCACGAATGTGATTTATATGATCAGGTGTCCATGTGGTTTAATCTATGTGGGGATGACCTCCAGGAGAGTGAAAGTGAGAATCATGGAGCACAGGAGTAACATTCGCTGTGCTAGGACCAACACACGCCTCACATCACATTATGCAGAGAAGGGACACACTGTAGAGGATATGTCCTGGACCGTGTTGGATAAACCATACATCTCATCCAACACCAGGGATCCTACTCGCACTTTGTTCGTACGTGAACAGAAATGGGTCTACAGAATACGGAGTCATGAGATAGGCCTAAACGATGACATCCCATGGACCTATCTGGGCAGATCATAAGGCATTTGGAGTTTACCTGATGTTGGCCCCTTTGGAGGGTATTCCTTGGTAAACAAATCAGGGTTATAGTGTTTAGTCTGTTCCAACATACTAGTATGTTCTGTCCAACTGCCCCTTTCTACATGCCTGCATTTTTTTGATTGATTGGTTACTCTATACTAGTGACTGCCCACGTGCTATTTCTAACCCCTGGACATGTTTATCTGCCACCTGGCTAGTAGTGACTCAGTGAATGAATTTTTATAGTATATACTTTCTCCTATTTACTACTTTATTGTGTGATCTAAGCAGGGCAGTTTATATGAGCAACTCTAACTAGTCGGTTAGAATTCCACCTATTAATTATATGTGGCATACTGAATTGTGGAGCCCTGTTCTTTGTGCTCGTTTTCTTTGGGTTCAATAAAGTTCTATTGAACAGGAACCAGCATCTTTACAGCAGTTAGCACTCCTGCTTGATGCCCGAGTTTTTTCTGTTACCGAGCGGGTACCTCGTCTCGGGAGTAAATAAACCTTTTCATGGGGTTACGAATATTATAGCATACGCTTTGCTGGCCGTTTCTGGGTCTTTGTATAAGTAATCGCGCTTTGGAAGAGAATGCACACTGCGCGTTATAGAGCGTAAGTCACCGCTCTAGTTCTCTGCTCCTGTTTAATTTTCTCACGTTTGTCTGACGCGCCACGTGACCAATACGTGACGGGATACTGCTCCTTATATTGGAACCAGTGAGCCAGTTGGCCGTGTACCTACACTGCACCTGGAGGGACCGATTCGGTGGCGGCGTACCACCCTTGACGAAGTAAGGAGATGGGGTTAATAAGCATGAGTGTGGCCTTTTTTAATATGAGGACCACTTCTGGGGTAACTGGGAGCTTGTCCAGGATACTCGTGGTTGTTGCAGGTGCGAGTGGGTTTTACTTATGCCATACCGGACCAGCTTCACCACAGTTTTTCTCTATGGATGAAGCTAACTTCACCTCGAGTGTGAGCCCAGCACATTACTAATACTTACCTGCTGGCTATTTCTCCTCACAGTTTGTGACTACAGGGGGTCGCCCTCTACTCATGTGCCTTTTCTAGCGCTCAACTCAATAAACTCGGTAAGATGTGCCGAGTGGAGGGAAATGTGTGATCCTAGGCACATTAAGCGATACGCCTAGTGTTATGAGTACTGTTGGGGCATGATTACCAGCATAACCTTTTTCATACAGGTGTGTTCATTTTCGTCTTTGGACATAGGCACATAATGCTTGAATATATGACATTCGCACTGAGTGTTCAAAATAGAGAAATACGGCCATTGTTCGCTCAAAATAGAGGGTGTATAATTTAATTTAAAAGGACGCCCATGTCGCACCTACTTGGTTTATTATATAAGGTATTGTTGAGAGCACAATCTTTTCACTTGTATCACTTATGTTGTTTGTCTGTTTACTATTGTACAGACTGTTTTCACTTTTTGTTTTTATTCTCTTCATTTACAGATCTCTAACATGAGTAAGTGTACTGGACTGCACCATATTAAACAGGTGGTGTAACACTTAGTATAGTGAATTTACTAGGGGTATATGTGACAGTAAGGAAATTTAACATAGGGATCCTTTTGTCCTGATGAATGCCGGTAGAGAGACGGGATCCGGCAGAAACATGTTGACCTCTATGCAGAACGGAGGGGTGGAGAGTGCATAAATACACTCACACCACCACCATCCGGGGTATTTTTGACCCTTTTTTAATCCTGACAAGGGAATCCAGGAATAAAATTGTTATGACGATATCCCTTCGTTAGTTTTAACATTCATTGTCTGCACCTATTTAGGATCCTTTTCTTTTCCTTCTTTATTTGTTTGTATTGTCTACCCCTCCCTATTGCTCCGCCTCTAGCGTTGGTCTGTGCTGAGGCGTTTTGCAGCAGCCCTATGATGAAGCATGCCACAACTTGTTGTGGGTGAGGGCAGTTTTTACAAAGTGGAAGTGCTCCCGATACATGACTGCATGTATTTCAACTTTATATAAAAAATTGCGATTTGTAATTACCTTACTTTCCTTTGTGTGTAGTTAATTATTGCTCTCAGGAAGCCACACAAGGTGGGTTCTTCCCCAACTAAATCAAATCAAAGTGATCTTTATTCGGTTTAATGTAATAAAACCATAAAAGCACACATTGAATATAAATAAAATGTTCCTCGATAAACCATGCCAATTAAGATAGTGACCCAGGCTAGATGTGAAGGGCAAGGTACAAATGAGACCGAGATCACACTAGCAGGGCCTGATAAAGAAAAATTGATCAGGTTAACAACAAATAGTCTCATCCGAATAAAAACAATTGATAGGCGGAGGGGTGAGCAAAGCATTACAAAGTGCATCATGCCATAAATAGTATGTTAAAACCAAACTAGTTAATCACAACTGGACCCAAGCCTGACAGCAGATGTTAAAAAGCTAAGCACACAAAAACTGTGCTCCCCATAAGCATTTGTAAAAAAATAAAAGCGGGTCGCACTTGCCTAAAATTAGCCTTTTTCAAATTTGGGACTAGAAAGGACTTTCTGGGTAGGTCGTAAAAACTACAGAACATCAAAAAATGAGGCATGTCCTGTGGGGACTTTCAGTCGCAACCACAGGGCGACAGACTCTTGCCCTTGCGCTGCCCCCTTGGGTGAGCGAGAAGATTGAAGGTGTCAAACCGGAACCTGGTCAGTAAAAAAGAGTCATACGAATTCACATTATTGCCAGGTGTGTGTACTCGGTCATGCAGGAGGCAGGAATAGATATTTCCCACTTCGAATCCCACTCAGTACGGGGGGTGATGGCTTCTCAGGCATTTTGCCTGGAGGCGCGGCTGGAGGATATTCTAAATGCCGCAGACTGGTTTTCGGATTCAACCTTTAAAAGGTTCTACTTTAAGCCAGTGGTAAATCTGGCATCCTTGGTGGTGGACAAGCTTTAAACTAGACAAATCTGAGCCTCGGGTCCTGACATATAATGAAAAATTTCCTAGCTATTGTAAAGGAAAGTTTGAATTCTATTAAGGACTTGGAGGCAAGGATTAGCTCACCCTTATTTGAGTTCCCACCCGGCACATCAACGTAGAGCTGTAAGTAAAACTTTTGGCTGTTTTAATGGCTTTCAATGCTTATTTGGCAATGCTCTACTGATATGATAGTGTTTTACTGTGCTTTGAGGTTATTGACGCTGGACTTGGTTAAATGTTACAACACATCTTTTATGTTGCAGAAACGGAATCAAGTAAACAAGAGTGAGGTGAAAAAATCCCCAGCTCGTTCGTAGGAAGAAAGAGGAGGATAGAACGTCCTCGGGGGAAGTTGTTGGAGGGCTCGCAATCTGATTGGACATTATAATGTTGAACTTTTCTTCCATTTCTTGAGGACTTATGGGAAATGTAGTTTGTTATGGTTTGAATTCCTAAATGGCTGCTGGTGCAATAAAGTGGAGAAAGTAAAGCCTAATCCTAGCCTCCGAGTCATTAATAGAATTGAAACTTTCCTTTACAATAGCTAGGAAATTTTTCAGTCTATTTCCTAGCTATAACGTCCTTGTAACCTTAGTTTTTTAGTGAATGTCTATTTTTTTTAATGCTATTTCCAAATTGTAACGCCTCTGTAACCTTTGTTTTTCTTTTCAGTGAATTTCTAGGGTTTTTCTTAAGGTAAAGAAATATTTAATTACCATACGTTAATCCACCCTCCATCGCGCACGACCTTCGTTCATGTGCCGCGGGTAGTTGGTCGTAGGGCCTGGCCTGCAGCCAGACCCTGCAGTCAACACCCCGCATGCAGCCAACCCTACGCTGTCCCTGTGGCTACCACACACATGCATCCAACCCCACACTGCATGCAGCCTTTGGCCATGCACAGCAGAGGTTGGCCACAATGGCCAACACTCAAAAGGCAGCCAACCTGCAGACGCCCCCATTCCCCCGGGGCCCGGCAACATATTTCAGGGGGAAGGAGGCACATGGCGCCCTCCCCAGGCTGATTTCTCCTTGGGGACCCAATCCCCCAGGGACCAGCACCATATTTAATGGAGAGGGATGCACACAGCTCCCCTCCGCAGGCCTATTTCGGCAGAGGGGACCCCATTCCCAAGGGCCTGACATTTTATGGGGGAGGAGGGCATGTGCTCCCCTCCCTGGGCTGATTTCGGCCACGGGGACTCAATCTGCTGGGGCGGTGATGCATTTCTTTAGGGGAGGCGGGTATGTGGCCACCCCCCCCCTTCCAGGGCCAATTTCGGCCCAAGAACCCCATCCCCCCGGGGCGCAGCCAACAAAGGGTGGGTGCCCTTGTGCCAACCCAGGGCACCCACCACACTATGTTTGGGGGCCACAGGGGTACCCCCAAGGCCCCCGCAGACCACGCCGGCTCCCCATCTGCAGTGGAGACAGCATTGCTCCCGCCCGCAGGGAGCAGCTTAAAAATACCAAAATAGAATTTTCATTAAAGCATAATTACCAAGCGCTCTTAAGAGTGCTGCTCTGTTCCTAAATGTAGGGTACCAGAATTCACTAGCAGGACTATTATATTTTTCATGGAAAATTGCAACATCTCCCAGCAGAACTGCAATGTTTTCATTGGAACAGTTTCATGTCCCTAGCCGTGGGTGAAAGTATGCTTAATATCTCTCACTTTGTGGATGTGTTTGGTTTGATTCCCTGTGGCTAGCAAGATATCTTAATGTGTCAGGCACTTGATGCAGATGTGTATGTGTGGGTTCTGCGGTGCAAGTTCAGAACATAGCAATGTCTATTTAACCTTTCATACTTCTGAAGTAGATAAAATCAGAATGTATTTTTTTTTTAGTATAAATAATCATTTGTACAAATGTTCTATTCTAAAGGCCACATATACGATGCATTTTACCGGTCGGCCGTTTGCGACCAGTAAAATGCATATTTTTATGTACAAACCCTATATTGCGAAATAGGGTTTGCGACTTGCTTTTAGGAAGGGGCGTGCCAAGGGCGTCCCTTCCTAAAAGCAAGTCGCAAGGGGATGTACGATTGTTTTCAACCGCATTCCGGTCGCAAAACAATCTTAGTTCACCACCTACTTCCAGTAGGTGGTAAGCCAGTCGCAAGTGAGAAGGGGCCCCCAGGGGACAGCTTCCCCTTTTTGAATGGTAGCAGATATGTTTTTTGATAGCTGACAGTGATCCCACAGACCACTGCCTATCCTTCAAAAATAAAACAGAAACGTTTCACTTTTCTTTTTGAAACGCAACCCATTTTTCTTTAAGGAAAACAGGCTGCATTACAAAAAAAAAAAGTTGCTTTATTTAAAAGCAAACACAGACATGGTGGTCTGCTGTCCCCAGCAGGCAACCATCCCAGTGTTATTGCCCATTCCCAATGAGTTTCAAATTGCGACCTGTCTCATAAATACTGATGAGGCAGGTCCACTGCAACCCTATTGGGAATTGCTAAAGTGTCGGAGACACATTTGTACATTTAATTTTGCAAGTCTCTAATTGTAAGTCTTAAAAAATCGCAATTAGAGATTCGCAAAATGAAATGGTCATACATCTGGCCCCAAGTTGTTTGTTGGAGATGGCATATGAATGACATATTATTTTTACTCCTGTTTTTTCAGAATTGAAGAGATAATGAAACTGCTATTCATTCATCAGCACCCACTCTCTTCTTCCTGAAAAGTAATGCAGCTTGAAAGGAATACAAGAGGTTAGCATGTTACTCGAGATCACTTTCCTTCACCGCAAACACAAAATATATTCTACAGCAGAAATGACCAAGTACCCACAGACAGAGACTTGCATTATAAGTGGCCTCCTAATTATCATGGGGCTAGTAAAAGCAATTACTGGCACCGTCAGAATTATGAGATCCGCGGAAACACCACAAATCTCTTAACTTTCACCCATATATTTTGGCTGCTAAAAGGAGCTGAATTCTCTGGGTGAAACACGAACCCCAATATGAGGAATTGCCAGGGAAATGGGACCAAGATTTAGCAATTCACCTGGTAGTTACTCCTTTCTAAGGCGATCCTCAGGGTTCAACTCGTAATGGGTCTGATTTTCCCCACTTCAGGAGTTACTGATATCCCTGATATTGGTAACTCCAGGGTTGGGGAAAATCCATGCCACTTATCAGGCCATTCATAATGAGGGCCATAGCCTTTTGCCCAAGGTGGTTTGAAGGCTGGACAGGAATCAACAGACAGAAATTCACAAAGGTCACATTAAGTTAGCCATAACGTTTTAGCCAAAAGCGGGTTCTGTATCTTGTAGTTTCTTCACTGTGATGATGGAAGTTCTTTCACTACACAGACAGCTGTGGCACCCTTCTCTTTTATGACTGTTTGGCCTACCTTGTGATCTAGCATTGACAAGATGAGTGAAAAAGCTCCACGTGTTTTTATTGCTCTCCCACCAGAATACAGCAACCCATGATGGAGGGTGGCTACTGGCCTCTCATCAGTTACTGGGAAAAAGATATTGTGGCAGTATCTTTAGGTAGCAGACGCACAGAGCTATTCACATGCACAACTGAGGATGGTGTGATGCCTGGCTCAGTAAGATTAGTTCATTGGGGTGGGGTTTAGCTTCTATAATGAATGGGGGTTGCAGCCGATCCCTCCCCAAAGATAAGACCGTCTTGGCTAATCCCACTCACATTAGTGTCTAGGCCATTCCTCTCAGAAAGCATATACCTGCGTAGATGTCAGAAAGCACAAACCTTGTAGTCCTGATCCAACTTTAGTGATGTATGTTTCAACACCTCTCGTAATCCAATCCCAACCATGCATGGAATAATATGTTGGTTAGCAGAAGACCTGAAAAAAGAGGAATGGGGTGAGAGAAAGTACAGAGACACTCAGGGCAGATTTATCATTGAGTTGTGTCATCCTTGCACCACCCAAGGATGCGAAAGGGCGATTCAACTCCTAAGTCAGAATTATCAAGCCGCGCAAGGCCACCTTGCATGGCCCTGCAGTACAACGCAACGCAGTGCAAATCACTGCGTTGTGTTACTCTGCCCAGGGAGGAGTTCCATGGGTGCAGCATGGGTGTTCCCACGCATCCACCTATGATTTTTGGAACATTCCCAGATTTACCATTACTGGTAGACCTGGGAATGCGTCCCCATGTGAGGCGTAATGAGGAGAAATATTTTATTTCTCCTCATTTTTTCCTCCTTCTATGCGTGCTACATTCTGCCTAAAAAGAGGAAAGTGCCTCAAATTATTGTTTCTGTGCAGGGAGGTGTCGCTTTCTGCACAAACAAATCCTGTCTGCAACGCACGCACCCTTGCAACACAGCTCCAGGGTGCCTGCATTGGTGGTAAGCAGCACATTGCGTGTAAACACAAAGGTTTGGACAGAATTGCGCCATATGATGTTAAATAACGCACATTCGTGCCCTTTCACGCAGCGCAGCAAGGTGGCTTGCTGCGCTGCGGGATGATAAATCTGCTCCTGGATATCTCCATTGTGGCTTGACCATCAGCCTGGTACTGCCTTGTTCTGAAGGAGTGTTGGTATCTAAAAATAAGAAGGGAACTTTAATGTCTTTTTAACTTTGCTAGAGTATCTAATATCTTCTATCACACGATATATCTTCAACATATTTGTGTGTTTCCAACTCCTTTCCTAGAGCTCCTAGATTTCCTAGAGCTCAAACACAAATGTTACCTATGAAATGGATCTCAAGAGTATTCAAAGCTATTATGCTTGTTTCACTGTTGACCACAACCTGTCTTCCTTATATGAGCAAGCTCTCTGATTCAAAATATTTTCAAGGTGATGATTTTATAAATTGCAATGTAACAATCACATATTACAATTATAAAGTTCACTTCCGAACAAGCATTCACCTTTCCGATGCATATTGCTACCTTAATATGATACAGGTACTCAAAAAGAAAAAATATCAAAGTGTTTGAAGGGATCAGGATGTTTTCCTTCCTCATGTTGAATAACAAGGTGTGCAAAAATATCAGTTCATAATCCTTAATTATTAGCTCTTGAAATAGTAGTTGCTGATAGAATTTATATCCACAGACACAAACGGATTCCTAAGAATAATTCTGTGTAACTGGTTGAGACTTTAGCAGATACCAGGAATGATTTCCAAACAGTTTCTGAGGTTTTTGTTAACTGTGGCAAATGATCCTGGACACAGCAACAATGTATCTCAATTGCCTGTCAAGGACTCGCTGGACCACATGGGACTTATATTCTATGTTTTCAAAATGGTGGTTGCCAATCACAAACTTTATGTGAATCCTGTGGCTTCTTGGGACATTCAGTCAAGTTTCCTCGAATGAACTCAGGCATCTGGCAAAGTGTGGCCAGTGAAGACACAAAGCCTTTCTCCAAGTAGTGTCTTCACTTTATGCGCACAACCAGCCTTTCCTTCTTCTGCCTTTGTGCACTGCCAGGTAGTTTGGAATATTTCTCTTCCATGCTATTTGAGCACAAAAAGGTGAATACTGTCCACAGATCATGAGAATACACAGTGACTTGTTGAATCCACAACTCCTCAATTTTCTTCTGCCAAGCTACAACGTCTGAGCAGACCTTTATTAGTCTGTGTAGAACAAACCCTGTAGTGCCCTCCACGAGTAACTCTGTTTTCGCGAGGTATGGTTCAGATGCTCAACCCATATACTATCAGGCATCTCTTCTTCTCCACTCTCTCTTTTAGTGTTGAAAACCAAGGAAAATGCCTGTGAACATTCTGCCCGATATAGTTGTCTAATGAGCTCTAATTTAAAGGTGTCACAATTTTTGGTTACAGCTTGAATTGTGACTTTCCACCAGAGGGTACAATTTTGGGTATGTGCTGCCCTCTGCAATCAGCACTATGTTGACTCTGCAGCATGGTATGTTCTATTAATTGGAATTTGTTGAGTACACGTTCACTGTAGCTTCAAGGTGCTGTTTATAAAGCCAAAACATAAACGTTTGAGGTAGGATACATCAGTTGAGAGGACATGGTGTGCCGAAACCAGGAATGTGTTGTTATCAACGAGGACTGGATGCAAACCTGTGGAACTGAAGAATTGTGAAAGTTGATGTGACTGGCCTGGAAGCGGAGGAGCTTTTCTCCACTGCTTGTGGAGCCTTCTTTTTATCAGTAGGAATCAGAACCAAGCCTAGTTGAAATACATTGTGTGTGGAGGACATGCTCAAAGTGACAACACGAAGACATGTTGATGAGCACAGGAGATCTGCATCTACCTGGAGAAGCCTGCTCTTCGCTTTTCAGAAAGCTTCTCCTGTTCATCTCTCTTCCATTTTGCAGAGTGGGCATCTGGGCCAATGACCCAACAGCACGTCATTTATGCCACCCAAAATGCTCCATTTTGAGAATGGGTCCCATTTCCATTTTGGGCTGTGGCTTGTTGGGATAATTATCAAAGAACACTTACAGTACCATCTTAAACCTGCTGAGATTTAGTGTGTATCTTTTTACTATGTGACAGGGAATTAGGGAGGAGATGTATGTGTTGGATTAGCTATTTTTCGCCTGTGATACACTGAGTGTGTTTGCACTTCATAAGAATCTGTCACGTATTCATCCCTGAGACCTTCTTAAGGCTTTTGAACACATCTTGATCCCTGGCCATAAGATAGCACTGGCCAAAGATGCAATGTTATCCCTGTGTGTGGGGGCCATTGTGAGTTCTCCCTGCCAGGGATCACCAAGTGTCAAATGGTGGTACTGAGCTTGAAAGATATGCATTTGGAGGACAGGCCTAAGCACGGTCCTCTCAAGGCTTGAAAGGTGGCTAAAGCAGTGGTGAAGGGTACTCTGCTTTTGACTAATGATGGAGGAGCCAGGAGAGACTCCACTGGCGATCCATCAGTGATTCATCTACCTTTGAGGAGGGGGTTAAATTGCAAACTTTGCATGTGTATGAACTGTTAACCCAAAAAAAGAGGCCACTTGTGAAGTGCAGGAACTGGTTAACATGCTCTGAGCTCTACACTGATGCTAGAACTGTTTTAATGCTACTTCATAGCATTTCAGTTAGTGCACTAATAACCTATGTTTCCTCTCTCCTTGTGGTAAGTTGTATTTGGACATAGTAGAATCAGCAACATCTTAAGGATTTTGGGGGCCCTGGGCAAACATGTTTTGGGGCCCCCATTTAGAACATCTTTTAATTTATTAATAATATCAGTTCATTCATGCCCTCTTAGGCCAACTCACAGGCAGTTCAATCTTAAGAACTATTGAGGCCTTGGGCGCAAACACGTTTTCAGGACCCCAATTTATACTTAATCAGTCATACAAATTACACATCTTCAAAATGCAATTCTCCATTTGGATTCCTGGATAAGGAAGAAGGACTACAGTGTACAAGAGGCCGTTTGCTTACAAGGACTACAACCCCAGTTCTTCAAACATAGAAGACAGACTTGAATACCAGGAAACTCAAAATAAAGTGAGTATTAGGAGTTTCGCTTAAAATGACACTCATTTAAGAGAAGTGTGGGATGTACTGCAGCCTTTTCAGGATCATTTTATGTTATCACACATGTTTTTTTAACATCTAATCATACTACAACATTTTGAGGTAGAGGTAGTTGGGGTCAGAAGAGACGTCATAGACTCTGGGCCAGATGTACGGCCGTTTTTTGAGGTCGCAAACGGGTAATTGGCCCGTTTGCAACCGCAAAGGAGGGTCCTGGCATGTACAAATGCTATTTTGCGAGTCGGTGACTCGCAAAATAGCGTTTGCGACTCTCGCTATAAGGATGGGGCGTCCCTTCCTGATAGCGAGTCACAATGGATTGTACCATTGCTTTGCGACTGCATTTGCGGCCGCAAAACACTCGCAGTTTACCACCTACTTCAAGTAGGTGGTAAGCCACTCGCACACGGGTAGGTGTCCCCAGGGGACCCCTTCCCCTTTGTGAATAGATGCGAAAATATCATTTAAGAGCGGGGACCACTGCCAGCCCTTAAAAAATGAAACAGAAATGTTTCATTTTTCTTTTTTAAATGTATCCCGTTTTCCTGTAAGGAAAATGGGCTGCATTTTTTTAAAAACTGCTTTATTTAAAAAAGCAGTCACAGACATGGTGGTCTGCTGACCCCAGCAGGCCACCATCCCTGGGAGTGCTAGCCATTCCTAATGGGGTTGCAAATTGCACATGCCTCATGAATATTAATGAGGCATGCAATTTGCTACCCCATTAGGAATCACAAACAGTGTCTGAGACACTGTTGTACATTCAATTTGCGAGTCGCAAATTGCAAGTCGCAAAACGACGCAATTTGTGACTCGCAAATTGGTAGGGTCATACATCTGGCCCTCTGACTTTAGAAAAGAGAGCTATGTTTACATACTTCTAATCATATGCATCTAAGCTTTTGACTACAATTCTATGTCTCAGGTTACACAAATCCTAACACAAGGTCAGTCTTCACACAGGAAAGCTATGCTAACGTTACACATGCTAAAGTTGCAGACTCAGGTATCAACTTCTTGGGGTAGAGACTTTTTTAAAATAAGACCTCTGATATATTCCTCAGGTGACACAGATTGTGCCAGTTCAAACCTTTAACAGCAGATCTATTCTACACTCCACACATATCTCATAGACTCAAGCCTCAGACAGCAATTCTGTCACGTATATGTGTGGCAGCAACACCATTCCTCAAATTACATATATATTACAGACTTAGGGCCTTATTAAGAATTTGGCAGACAGGAATGGATAGTCCGCGACAAATGTGGCAGATATCTGATTAACTGTATTACAAGGCCATTATTGCTTATGGCATTTGTAATACGTTCAATTGGATATTCACCATGTTTGTGATGGAGCAAACCCATCAGCCAATCTCTAAATAAGGTACTCAGTCTTCTAACAGCAAGCCTACTCTTGGGTTACATCGACTTTACATGCTCAAACATCTAAAAGCAATACTATCCCTCAGGTTACCCAGGTTGCATAAGCTCAGACCTCCTAGTGAAGAAATTTTACATGTTCAGACATCGAGCATGTAACCTCTATTTTAGGTTACAGAAATATTACGGGCTAAGGTCTCAGATAGAAGTTCATCATGTTACAAAGATCTCACAGGCCGAGGCCTCTTACTTTAAAGGCATACCTCAAGGTGCAACTGTCTTACGGTTTCCAGTTTCAAAGTGAGATAGAGGCAATATCTTGCACTTATATCACATGCTCAGGGATCAGACAAGACATTTATGCTTTTGGTTATACATATGTTAGAGGAGTGGCTTCTGCCAGGAAAGCTGGTACTCAGCTTAAACAAATACATTTGGCTGTGGTTTCTGACACCAAAGCTGTCCTTTAAGTACCAAAATGAAAAATAGCTAGCCAGATGGGGGGAGGGGGGGGGGGTAGCTCTTACTTATGTACAACTCACTCTCACTGAAGACTGGATTATAGCACAGGATAGTGGATGTAAAACTTTTAAAGTGAATGAATGAATGAATGAATGAATGAAGTAACATTTCTAGAGCGCGTGGTTACCCGAAGGCATCCCAGCGCTGCGACATCAGTGATGCTGTGGGACAATCAAAGAAAAAGATTGTCCTACAGGTGGGGAGGAAGACTATTCCATAGTCTGGCTGCATTGTATGTAAACAGTCGGCCTCCACTCCGGGAGCGTTTAATCTTGGGGACTACAATAAGGCCTTTATTCGCCGATCTAAGGGGTCTGTTAGGGCAATAGGGTTGAATCCATGAGCGAATCAGACGGGAACCGTTCTCAGAAAGTGCTTTGTGTACGATGCACATTGCCTTAAATTGAATTCTCCGACAAACCGGAAGCCAGTGTAGAGAGGTGAGAGCGCGTTTAGCCGAGATGCCTCTCGGAATATTTAGCAGCATGCGCGCCGCACAGTTCTGCACTGTTTGAAGTCTTTTAGTAGTAGATTGCGGGGCTCCCAAATAGATAGCATTAGCATAGTCCAGCCGTGAAAGGATGAGAGCTTGGACCAGCAGTCATCTGGCAATGAAAGGTAGTAAAGGAAGGATCCTCCGAACCATTCTTAAAAGGCCGTAGCAACAAGCCGCTACTTTACGTGATAGTTCATTAAAATTTAGATTTGAATCAAGCCAAACTCCTAGGCTTTTAATTTGCTGCTTAGGAACAGGGGGAAGGCCTAGGCAGCTGGGCCAAAAGGAATCAATGTTTAGGGGGGCAGACTTCCCCAACAGCATAAGTTCCGTCTTTGCTCCATTGAGTTTTAAAAATGAGTTGTTCATCCAATAAAAAACCTTCTCAAGGCAGGCAGCTAGATTGTGGCCTTGTTGGAATTGTTGAGTCAGAGAAACAATCAGTTGAGTATCGTCAGCGTATGTGACAATCTGTATACCAAAAGGGTATACTGTTTCTGCTAATGACCGCAAGTATATGTTAAACATAGTGGGGCTAAGGGAAGAGCCTTGAGGAACCCCACATGTCAGAGATATTTGTTTAGAGGAGGATTCTTCTTCAAAGACTGTAAAAACCCTATTTTGAAGGAAGGATTGTAGCCATTTTAGAGCTAATCCGGCCACTCCCGCTTCCCTAAGTCTTTGAATCATCAAATGATGGTTTACCGTGTCGAAGGCTGCGCTAAGATCTAATAAAATCAGAGCAGCGCAGCCTCCGGCATCAAGAATCTTCCTAGTTTCTTCCACCACGGCAATAAGGGCAGTTTCCGTGCCCTGTCGAGGTCTAAAGCCAGTTTGGGTTGGGTGCAAACGATTATTGTTTTCTAAAAAAGTTGATAAAATAGAGTTCGTATATTTCTCTGCAAGTTTACTTAGTCCGGGTAATAAAGAGATGGGTCGATAGTTAGCCCAGTCTTCAGGTTCCAGGTTGGGCTTCTTCAAAAGTGCTTTGACCCTAGCATGTTTCCAGGAAGACGGCACTATACCCGATTTGAGAGAGATATTAATCACCTCAAGAATAACTGGTGAGACGACCTCACAAATCTGATGGAGAACGGCGGGCGGGGCGGGATCTAAGGGCGAGCCTGATTTTAAATCTCTTAGAAGCCCTAGCAAGGTAGGAAGATCTAACGGCGGAAAATCCTCCAACAAGGTTTGACCTTCCGGAGTGGCTACATTTCCTGATAAAGAAGAATGTTGGTCTACAATTAAAGGGAACGATTTATATATAGCTTGAATTTTCTCAAAGAAAAAATCCGCTATTTGGTTGCATCGCAATTGGGCTTTATCCAAAGCAATAGGAGGAGCCGGCGGTGTAAGGAGAGCTTTAGCGATTTTAAATATTTCTCGCGGTGAGTTTGCCGCTCTTGTAATTTTTTCCTGAAAGTAGAGGGCTTGGGAGTTTTTTACTTCAGTTTTATAAGTTCTGATAGCTTCTCTATATATGACTTTCCTAGATATGGAAAAATCCTTTCTCCAGCTTCTTTCCAGTTTCTTACATTGCTGTTTCAGTTCCCTTAGTTTATGTGAGTACCAGGGAGTATTTTTCCCTCCAGCCTTTTCTGGAATCGCTACTTTGGGGAGGATACGGTTAAGTGATAACTCAAGCCAGTTATTAAAATTCTCATTAGCCACGTTGGGGTTTAAATGAGGTGATGGGATGGTATTGTTTAAATTATCTATCCATGCCTCTAAGGGGAGTTTCGACCATTTGCGCGCAAATTTCCTAGTTCGCACAGAAGGCGAAATAAGATCAGCTAAAGTCCAACTAAAGGGAATTAAAAAATGGTCGGACCAGGGTAGAGGAACTGTATTGCCCAGCTGTAAGTTTTGTATATTAGAAAAAATGGGGTCAAGCATGTGACCTTTAATATGGGTTGGGCCGTGTCCTTTTAAAAACAGTTGAACGGTAGAAAGCTCCTCAATCAGTTCTAAAGAAGATGCAGATTCCGCATCATCGAAATGCATGTGAAATCTCCCAAGATAGTAAAATTGGGAGAAGAGCTGACAAGATGTGCTACACATTCAGGTAGATCTTTGTTAAAAAGACCAAGAGGACCCGGAGGTCGATAAACTAAGATCCCCGAGAAAGTGAAACTAGGGGAAAGGTTGATTATAAAAAGCATACTTTCACAATGAGGAATAGGGTTAATCGTAAACCGGCATACAAGGTTGTCCTTATAAATAATAGCTAATCCGCCTCCACGTCCTACATTTCGATCAAGTCTCTGGATAGAATAGTTAGGAGGGAGTGTTTGAACAATATCGGCATCTGCCTCCTTGTTAAGCCAGGTCTCTGTTAAAAACAGAACATCTGGTTTCCTCTCCTCTAGAAGTAAAAAAATTTCAGCCGAATGTTTAGGGAGTGAACGGCAATTCAGTAGAAGCATCGTAATCAGTTTTATATTGCCAGTACCTGTTCCTGAATGATATGTAGTTAGAAATCTAAAGTCGCAGTGTGCGCAATAAGTGCTGAGGCTATCTACCCGTAAGTTATATTGACACTCACAGTCGAGTTCTCCTTTCAAATGGTAGAGTTCTTCAGAGGTATATACGATCCTCTCTTTCCCAATCTCAGCAGGGGTTCCTGCCCTGGCCACGGTTGGGCGCGGACGGGCGCAGACGGGTTTGCCTTAGGCGTGCCTTTGGCGCGCCAGCGGCGCGCCCGCTGGGCGCGTCCGCTGCGCGGTCACATCATCGGCCGTTTTAAGGGCTGGAGCTATTACGTCGATGTCAGCGACTAGAGCGCTGACTTGTAGCTAAAACTACCCCCCTGAGCTTTAACACAGCTCGAGAAACAGTACAAGGATGGTTGTGCAAAGTCGCAGGTCAAATGTACACAATTAATAAAAAAAGCTGAATTACATCTAAAATTTTAAAAACTACTAGAACACAGTGCAAGAAATCCGTTCTGCCTTCAATTGAGATCACAAAGCATCACAGGCGCCGCTGCGCGGTCGCGTCATCGGCCGTTTTAAGGGCCGGAGCTATTACGTCGATGTCAGCGACTAGAGCGCTGACTTGTAGCTAAAACTACCCCCCTGAGCTTTAACACAGCTCGAGAAACAGTACAAGGATGGTTGTGCAAAGTCGCAGGTCAAATGTACACAATTAATAAAAAAAGCTGAATTACATCTAAAATTTTAAAAACTACTAGAACACAGTGCAAGAAATCCGTTCTGCCTTCAATTGAGATCACAAAGCATCACAGGCGCCGCTGCGCGGTCGCGTCATCGGCCGTTTTAAGGGCCGGAGCTATTACGTCGATGTCAGCGACTAGAGCGCTGACTTGTAGCTAAAACTACCCCCTGAGCTTTAACACAGCTCGAGAAACAGTACAAGGATGGTTGTGCAAAGTCGCAGGTCAAATGTACACAATTAATAAAAAAAAGCTGAATTACATCTAAAATTTAAAAAACTACTAGAACACAGTGCAAGAAATCCGTTCTGCCTTCAATTGAGATCACAAAGCATCACAGGCGCCGCTGCGCGGTCGCGTCATCGGCCGTTTTAAGGGCCGGAGCTATTACGTCGATGTCAGCGACTAGAGCGCTGACTTGTAGCTAAAACTACCCCCCTGAGCTTTAACACAGCTCGAGAAACAGTACAAGGATGGTTGTGCAAAGTCGCAGGTCAAATGTACACAATTAATAAAAAAAAGCTGAATTTCATCTAAAATTTTAAAAACTACTAGAACACAGTGCAAGAAATCCGTTCTGCCTTCAATTGAGATCACAAAGCATCACAGGCGCCGCTGCGCGGTCGCGTCATCGGCCGTTTTAAGGGCCGGAGCTATTACGTCGATGTCAGCGACTAGAGCGCTGACTTGTAGCTAAAACTACCCCCCTGAGCTTTAACACAGCTCGAGAAACAGTACAAGGATGGTTGTGCAAAGTCGCAGGTCAAATGTACACAATTAATTAAAAAAAAGCTAAATTACATCTACAATTTTAAAAACTACTAGAACACAGTGCAAGAAATCCGTTCTGCCTTCAATTGAGATCACAAAGCATCACAGGCGCCCTGTATTCAAAAATCTTTTACAATGCAATTACTCCATTTCCACGCTATCTAAAAATAACTGAAATAGACACAAAAATGGTGGCCCCTGTGTTTCAAGTTGTTTTTATCAGAGTTATATTCATCTGGCACGAAGACATTATAGCATTGTTGGAATATCGGACACAATCTTTAATGAAAAAGTCAGACTAAGGATGCAGCAGTGCAAGCTTCTCTCAAAAGCAGAACAGGCATGGTGCAGACAACAGTCGAGCGAACATCTCTTGCACAAATCAGGCAGCAGTAGTGTAACATTGCTCACAAAATGAACAAGCATCATCATTGTGAGCTCCTCTCAAATACAGAAACTGCCAAGTGCAAAATAGAAGTTTGTAAGGTCCCTTCACACACAGAACAGACCATTCTGGGCAGAAGCAATGCAAGTGTCCTCGGCACAATGCAGATACACGAGGAATTCAAGCATTTCTCACACAGAACAGGGAGCATCAGGTGCAAACCTCGCTCACACATAGATGAGGTACAGCAGCGACAACAGCACTGAAGGTTACCATGACACACACAGCCGGTTCTGCACATGGACCGCCACCAAGCAAGATTCCGTCACACAAAGTGACAGAGCCCGAGGAAGTAGACTGAGCAGAGCACTGCACATGTAAGTGGAATGAAGACTATATACTGGACAGAATGTGTAAATCTTTTCTTGTGGGAATATACTATTAAAAAATTGACTTGTGGAGAAAAATCCTCTCAAAATATATCCTTGCTCAGGAAGCTCTTGTGATGGTATAGATGGTATGCCTCTTTATTAATGTTAAAGGTTGCTAAAACATAAAGTAGGTGAGTATTCAAAAAACATATAAATCTGTGCCACATACTGGACCGTGCTCTAAATGTATTTACAATACATATACCAGAAGACTGTATAGCAATATATGTTTTCAATATTGTGATAATTAATGTTATCACAAATAATCTCTATGACCCTTCCCCATAACTCATAAGTGAGTTACTGGCTTGATTTAAACTAATCCTTTTTATAGACACTGCATAGGGTTAAAAAACATTAGTACAGCATGTCTCTGCAACATTTCTGTACAAATGCCCACATGACATACCACCCCAGTCTCTCCCATAACAAAAATAAATTACATGAAAATGGCACTTAAAACAATCAATGTTTAACAGCATTTGAGGTTATCAGGGCAGGGCTGTTAGCAGAACACAGCCAACTCAGGCACATAGTTGACTTCAAGGGTCCCCACTTTGCCAATGCCATAAAATCTCTCTGATTGCTCTGACTACAGTTGTACATATGCCCGGCCCAGCCAGCCAAATATTAAATGTTTCAGTGTTGGCATGAATTGGCAGGCACGGAAATTAAAACAACATTTTTTATTAATATATGAATAGCGCTGTTGTCCCAAAAAGGGATCTGAATCACATAAGACAGGACTCCTTGGAAGGTGGGGGCCCTGGGCAAGAGCCCACTTTGCCCATGCTTTAAGCATCTCTGAGGAGAATGAGGCTAAGACGTAGAACATAGACGACTCATTTTAACTTACTGCCTCGTTCTAATCCCAGTCCCCCATTGTGTATCCATGTTCCTCTTGTGAACTCCATATTGGAGCAAGATGAGTGTACAAATTTGGGTCAAATGAATTCATTTCACTCTAATGATTCATTTGAGTACAGATTTGCTCTTGCCCTCAGATAATCTACAGTTAATACCATTGCTTTACTGGTCGTGTTACTCATTGTCTCTGATCTCCCATTCTCCATGGCCAGGTCTCCATGGCCTGGTCTCAATTCCCCTTTTCACTCTTCAGTAGTCAGTGTAAGCATCTCCATGTTTATGTTAGCATCTCCATGTTTATGTTAGCATGCATTTCAGTCAGTGTGCATGTGCCATGGTCCCCAAATCAGGGTCTAAGTGTTTCAGTGACAGTGTTTGTCATGTCAGTCTCCTCATGGCAGAGTTCAAGTCCCTACATCAATGTCCCTGTGTCAATATTGGTGCCAGAGTGTTAGTGTTCCAGTCTCAACGCCCCAATCTCAGTGTCATTCTATATGTGTCTCTCATTGAGCCCAGTATCCATATTCTAATGTCATTATCATATAGTAATAATAATTAGTAATAGTAATAGATACTGTCTGCATTCTAAAGTCGGTGCACCAGTGCTGTTTTACCCAGGTAAATGATATCCCTACAGGTGTTCCGGTGTCAGTGTCTCAATGCCAGTCCCACTGTCACTGTTGCTCTGCCAGTTTACTCATGTCATGGTAAATGCATCACTGTCATTGTGTTAGTGTTTTTACCCCTGTCTCCACGTTTGACCATTTGTATAGTACTGTGAATGCTGCAGTGTCACTATTGATACCCCAGGTCAGTGCTTAGCTTGTAAAAAATTAGGTGCCAGGTCCCTCGTCAGGAGGCCACTTTACCCGTTGCCCCTGCCAGCACTGCTAATGACAGACCCAACACAAACAACTAAACATCACACCCAACAACTGTAACAATTCAGATTGTTTAATGCCCCCAAAGGTATAAGAATGGCTTGGGCGGCAGGTATTAGTCAATTTTAATGTATATTGAATTAATAAACAACTGTTGTTGTGCTCATCTCTAATTTAGACAAACAGTGGCACCATGTGACAAAATGTCATAAGTGCTGGTGTTGATAAGAAAGTGCCGGTGCCAAGCACCGGACACCACCGGCTCAAATTAACCACCGGTACCCCTGCATCAATGTCCACACATCAGTGCCTACAGTGAGCATTGGTGTCCTGGCTACAGTGAGCCTGTGTCCGAGCACCAGTCTCAGCATGGATGCCCATGTGTCAGCTCAGTATCCTATTATCAGTGACCTATTGGGGAGAGGATGTGGCCTCACGTCTAGAGCTGCTGACTTTGGAGCTCGGGTACCAGGTTTGAGCCTCGGTGTTGGCTCAACATCCTGTGATTCTGGGCAAATCACTTATCCTCCCTGTGCCTACAAAAAAAAAAAAATGAATGTGTCCTTCTGTAACGTAACTGGTGCTCATGTAAAGCACTCCAATGCCTTTGGGTCGAGTTCGCGCTATATAAATCTGCAGAAAACAAAACACAAAAAAAACAGTGTCGCTGCCCGAGTGTCAGTGTTGTTTTGTCAGTGTCCTACTGTCATCATACTTTTCAACTTGTTTGTGCCCCTGTGTCAGTGTGCTTGTGACGAATATGCCACTTTATTCCGCATACCATTACCCCGCGAGTCGTAACAACAACTTGCTCTAGGAGGGGCGCTGGATGTTGGAATGGTATAATTTACTATTCCAACTCCAGTATGTGCAACAGTAGGGAAGGTGTTGGATTTTAAATCCAACACCTTCTGCCCCCTCCGCAAGTCGTTGTTCCGGCTTGCAGAGTAATGGTATGCGTTGTTAAAAAGCAGTCATTGTAACAACCGCGTTGTAATTGCCTGCGGGGAAAAGGATTCGTGGTAAACGATATTTACCGCTTGTGACATTTTCAAGTTTGCGTAGGTGCCACGTTGTTGTGCCCCTATGTCAGTGTTGGTGCATTTATGTCACTGTTCTAGAGTTAGTGTCCCATTATGCTGTATTATTGCTTGTTTATATGGAGTTTATTCCACCCTACAGACGCTTTATGTTATTAAGTAGAGGCAGAAGGGAATAAAGAGACATAAGGAAGGACAATGGGAGCAAGGATTGATAAGAGATCTGGCGAAAATAGATTAGGAGTGAGGAATATTTAAGGAAGACTATATTAGAAAACGTTTGAAATAAATCATTTTGAAAAACAGAGAGGCCAATTACAAAGTGACTAACTTGGGTTATGCTGCAGTAGCTTTAAATGCCAAGAGACCTCTTGTGGCAAATGACAGTGCTGTACCAAGTTATTTAACATACTGTAAGTTAACATACAATAACGCAAACAAATGTCCCTAGCATTAAAGTATAAAGAACAAACCTGTATTAATCTGCCTCCTAGGTAAGCCAAGGTTAGTGCATTGTACATATTTACATATCAGCTTATTTGGTAAGAACGCTGGCGCTTGCACCAGCAATCAATTACTGCAGAGCAATCTATCTATAAACCCACCTCCATGGGCCTCTCTGAAATATGCCAAAATGGCGAAAGCCTGATGGTGCATTTGAAGTTGAGGGGTGATGGTGCAGGGCTCACAATTCATGTCTGAAGATAAAGGGATGAGGATGACGTTCTAAAGGATGGTAGTTTCTGCACCATGAGTACCATGCAGTGAGATGGATGCTGGCCTATGAGTCCTTGGAGCAATGGTCAGAGCATGCACCTGGATATGTCATCACTTTCCACATACAGGGGCCCCTGCTCTTCTGGAGTGGGTCATGTTGATGAGAGCTTAGCAATGTCCGCTCTAGTCACGGACAGGCTGGTAGAATGCACATTATGCTTCATCCCCTATGCCAGGTACTCACACCATTCTTGTCATTAGGGGTTAGCTTGTGAAGTGTTTTGCTTTCCTCATTTGTTTTCACGTTATATTAATTGTTGTGGTATATGCACAACACTCATTTGCCGTTAGAGTGTGGCCCTGGGGCTATAATCCAATATATAATGGTCCCCTATTTACCTCCAGCAGACCATGTCATTGGAGAGGTAGGGGCTACTGTAGACTGTTCAATTTGTTAGGTAGCCAAAGCAAATGGACACAGACTGTCATCACTGATGGATTACTCTTGACAGACACTCAATGACATAATTAGTATTAACGTCAACAATCATCTGGCAGCAAAAACTGATGATATTGATAAAAACATAAGCCATACAGCCAGTACATAATGGAGCTGAAAAATCACTCATCTCCCATAGGTTGCATGGACAATATCCCTGGCAAAGTTCTCACCCACTGGATTCCCCTAGCCCGAATCTCGAAAACGGGAGGCAAAGGGGTGAAGACCCCATGATGCAATCGGAAGCAGCAAACTGGGTGAATCCTGGACAAGCAGGCATTTGTCATGCATGCTTGATTATGATGCAGACCAACCAGTAGTTTCAAGCTGCAGTAGAGTGCAGTGGCAAGTGCCACACTGCATAATGAAAGGGTGATTTTCCATAGAAAGCACTTTACAGAGGTGAAGCAGCAGCCTGAGCGGATCAATGTCTGAAGAGAGCCACCGCATCAGCAGGATTTCCGCATTTGAAGGTCCAAACTGAAAGTCAAAAGGGCCATCCAGAAGTGCTCTGCTGTGCCCGGCCCTCTTCTGAGTGACTGCCACCTTTATCCAACATTTCCCAAGGTGGAAGAAAGTTCCATTCAAAGGATGTTAAGGTTCAGCTAGAGGATCTCCAACCCTTCCTGGATTGTCACAGTGGTGTCACCCACACAACCAGACCTCTGAGCCGAGGGCGGCTGGGCACTTGTCCATTATTTAAATCTTCATAACAAAGCCCATTTCCATATTGCACAACAAGGGGGCCAGGTCTGGGTCACTATGCTCTACCTTTTGCAGTCAGAATGCAAACATTACATTGCAGGAACCAGAGCCTAGCAGTTAACATAGGCTGCAATAAGACTTGTCACTCCTACTGCAACACAGATAAGCCACTTTAAAAGGGAAGAGAAATCATAAACAAGGATAGCATTCCTGTGGGGGTTTGGAATTGGATGAATCCTCCAACAAGAGTTACTACAAGATGTTTAGATCTTCTGTATTTCCTCTAGAGATGTATGTCAAAATATTAATTTCAATAATATGTACCTGCACTTACAGACTGCATGTTATCTACTTCCAACATATTATCAAGGGAACTAAAACAATTTTCAATAAGTAGTTGGGGTTTTAAGATAAACCACACTCCATTTGTTTTCCAATCTAAATATTGCTAGGGTTCTACTCCATCCGGGACCAGCTGCAACAGATCCTTCTATTATTGTTATAATAGAGAAAAAAATTGCAAACTAGTCTCATCATATATTGGAATCCACTCAAAGCGGTGTATCTACTGATGCTGTGACTTTGCTTCTGAATATTAGTTAATGAAACTTGTAAAGACAAAGATGTACAATTAAAGGTGTTTAAAGCCCAATTGGAAGGTAATACTACTGCATTTGAACATGTTGAATCGCTCTGAAGAACGTCCTATGAAAAGGGAACAAAACTAGTTGGCTTGCTTGCTTATCTTTGTAGGAAAGTGCCCTTTTTGTATGGTCACCCCTCACACTTTTTGCTCCAAATGCTGATGGTTAGGACTCTGATAGCCCACTGGAGTCTGCTGCCCAGATTCCAGTGCCTGTGATCTCTCCCAAAACTGTTATTTCAATTTAGAAATCCCAAATTGGCCAAAACTTTAACTCCTTATAAATCCCCTGTATATGGTACCAGGGGTACCCAGGGCATTGGTGGTAAATGGGTCCCCAGGGCTACAGCACAGTTTTGTACCACCCTGAGTGACCCAATAAGGTACTGACAGCGTGCCGGCCATTGCAGACTGAAGGTGCAGTGAAAACTGCTCGAACTCAACTGGGCCCTCACCACGTGTGGCACAGTGAATACACTATTTTTAATATATGTCAAACCCCCTTAAGGAAGGCTTCCTGAGCCCAGGAGGCAGGATGCAGTATATTAAGGGTGAGGACATATAAGTGCAAGGTTAGGGAAGGTATCAAGGTTATTCCTTATGCAGACGATACACAGCTCCTGCTTACCTATGAAGGGGATTCAGTTAGCGCCAAAGAAACATTTGCACTTTGCTTAAAGGCGCTACTTGACTGGCTCAGGAAGAACACACTACAGTGCAATCCAGATAAGACCGAGATCCTGTTATTTGGGCCAAATCCTTTTCCAGGATGGACAGGAGCTTGTCTGAATAATTTCCCCCTCTGCCGCCCCTTGCGGAGGTGGCAAGAAACTTGGTGGTTTTGCTAAAATCCTGTCTTTGGATTCTTCGCCTGCTCAGGAGATTTCTAGAGTCGATTCCTCAGGAAGCTCATGTCACAGTGGTTAGGGCTTTGATATTATCGTGGCTGGACCATGTTAATGTCCAATACCTGAGTACTTAATCCAGCATTTACAGGTGGTACAAAATATGGCTGGCCACCTATTCTGCAAGCTACCACAGTGCACATCTGTTTCTCTCTTACGCAAGCAGATTCACTGGCTCCCAGTGCGTAAGCAGATAATGTTTAAAGCTCTAAACCTGACACATCAAGCCCTCCACAATAAGGGCCCTTCATATTTGAAAGAGATTATCAATGTTTACATTCCAGGGAGAGTGTTGCGCTCTAGTCAGGCTGGGCTGTTAACAATAACCCACTTCAAAAAGCAGTGGAGAGGAGGCTCCTCCTTTACAGTGCTCACTGCAGGTATATGGGACCAGTTGCCCAACCTGCTGAGATTAATGATAGAGGAAGCAAGTTTTAAAAAGCATTGAAAACATACCTCTTTAGTCTTTAGGGTGCTGGGTTACTGGCTGAGTTCTGCTCTTCTGTTTTTGCCTCTGATGCTGAGCCCCGGGACACTCCTGGAGTAGCTGAGCGCTATATAATTAATCTTCATTCATTCATATGTTCCTATAGTAGCGTTCCCCATTGGAAACTACTATAAGTGTTAGCAGTCCATAGGATAACATGGTCTGCCACACGGGCATTCTCGAGGTTGGTCGTTCTATTATGGTACCACCTAAATAAGTCACGTTTGGTATCAAACAATGTGCCTTCTCACCCCTGACATGAATCTCATGCCCTAGGTGATGTGGCATGCGGGAAACATCCTTTTCCCTGCATGCTTTACTCCGCATGCCATTACCCCGCGGTTTTTACTCCGCAAAAACTTTTACAATGCATGGCTTTACACCGCAAAACTGTTACAACGCATTCCCCAAAGTAACGCCCCCCTGGAGTTAGAATAGTAATTGTGTTGAAATGGGGAATGCGTGGTAATGGATTGCGTTGTAAAGCCCTGCATTGTAAAAGTTTTTGCGGAGTAAAAAATGTGGGCTAATGGCATGCGGAGTAAAAAATGCAGGGTAAAGTGTCCTATTCGTGGCATGCACCAAGGTGGCTACCTTAGATATTGCCCACCTGGTTGCCTCAGCTTCTCTCTGAGCTGGCTGGCCAGCCTGTGCTTCCTGCATTTGCTGCAGCCAAGACAGGATTCTGACCTTCTGCCCGGCTGTATGATTACTCCCAGGAGTCAGGAACGAAGGCTTGGGCAGGGAGGAGGTCACAACTCCCTCCTTCCAAGCAGGCTAGTGAAGTGGCATATTAAGGTGGTGTGCTTAAAAGTAGGCACCCCCTCTGATATGCATCAGGGCTGACTCCCAGTGGAGGAAACAGCCCTCCCCCTGCCCCAGGCACATTTGCACCCGGGCAGGAGGGAAATGAGTTATGCAAGGAGGAGTACACCCCCGTAAGGCTAGCCACATCTCAAGAGCGAACAGCCTGATCTGTACACTAAATTTTGATTTCTGCAATCTTTCAAAGTGGCAGAATAGGGGGTTCTGGGTAGAAAAGGTGACCCACACCCCCGGATGGGGTCACCTCAGGGGCGGACTAGCTGCAGGGTTTAGCTGCCCATTGGCTACAAGCTCCCTCACCCCTAACTCTCCTAAATCTAGGATTTAAGGGACCCCCCCACCACCAAAACCTCAGTTCTGAACAACCTGCAAAGAGGACAGAAGAAGAGCCCCGCACCATAGACAACAAGACTTGCCCAAAGCAAAAGAAGGACACCCTGCACCTGTGGTAGCGCTCTTGGAACTGCCTTATTGAGACTCGCCCTAGGTTATCTCTCAGTTCCCCCAGACAGAGGAACCCCTGTGAAAGCCTGAAACACCCTGTAGGAAGCTGGCTCTGTATATACTATACCAAAGTGAGGTATAGTGTGCACAGAGTCCAGTGGATCCCCAAAGGTAGGCAGAGGTAAAGTTAGATAGCACCTCACTCTCTATTTGTGGTAGTGTGGTCGAGCAGTAAGGCAGTATCAGAGGACAGTGTTAAGCATTTGTTGTACACACTCAGTCAGCAAATGAATTCACACTCAAAGACTGAACTTCAGACCAATTGTTTTTGTATAAAAATATTCTTTTAGTTATTTTATTTCCTAGAACCAAGCAAGCCTGGCACAGGTAAGTTGATAAATACTTTGCAGTAAATATACAGTTTGAAAGGCAGTTGTAAATGTACTTTGAAATGGTTACAGTTTGAATTACTGGTAATGCAATACTGTGGAATGCTGTACATATACTTTGTATCGATTTTGCAATAAGAATTACAGGTAAGTTACTTTTACGTTACTTTTGAGATTACTTTTTAGATTACTTTTTCTACTCAGTGTGATATGCCTAGATATCACACTGGGACATTTCCTAGAGAAAAGGTAAGTAAAGTCAGTTTTGCACAATTGTTATTTTTCAGGTTTCCATACAATTCAACTCCACACTTAGAACATTTTTCAGAGAAAAACAGTCAATAGGTTCCAATGGAGAGAAATGAAGTTAACGGTTACCAGGTAAGTAATCGGTCTTTGGAGTTGAGCTTCTGGGGTTAGAACAAGGGTTCCCCCAGGGTCAAGGATGCACTCTCGGTTCACCCTCAGCGGCACTAGGGCGGCCGGGTGCAGAGTGCTGAGGCCCAATGTTATCCAATGGAGAATAAGAGGCCTCCGGTTGGTGGCTGCTGGCAAGCAGGCCACTTGGGTGTGGGAGCAAATCTCCTGGACTTTACCTCAGGGCAAATGGGGAAACAAAGTAGCACCAAAGGTGAACCATCAGCGGCACTAGGGCGGCCGGGTGCAGGGTGCTGTTTCGACATCGGGTGCCCTGTTGGTTTCAATGGGGAACCTCCGTTTTTGCAAAAGCACTGCAGGCTCGGGGACGAAGGTCTTCTGGGTGCAACCACCACTTCGAGAAGTAAGTTGGGAAGTTAGGAGTTGGTTAGGCACCATCGGTTTGGGCACACAAGTAAGGGTGGGCATAGTTGGCGGAGTACCACTACACAGGATTCTGTAGAATTGAACATAAACTCTTCCGTCTCATCCCAATTAATAAAACAAAAACCTCACATACCCTTGATAAAATAAGAAGTAACTATCTTTACATGCAAAAATGCATGTAATCATCTCACAAAAGTGAAAATGAAGATACAGCAAGCAGTGAGAGAGGTGATGATTTTGGTGTCCTCCCTAACCTAGGGAGAGAACCTTGAGCACAAAGAGCACATCATGCTGAACGATTCGGTGGTGGTCCCATCCTCCTAGACCACCCCAAGCACAGTTATGGGCAAAAATACGATCCCAACCAAAGGCCCTGCAAAGCATTATGGGACGATCTTCTAGAGTGCAGGGAATATTATAGTATCCAATATCAAAACATTCCTCAAGGGGCAGGCTCTCCGGCTCAGCTGAGAGCTAATACTATAATATTCACTGCACTCTAGAATCTCGCCCCATAATGCTTTGCTGGGCCTTTGGGTGGCATTGTATTTTTGCCCATATATTTGCTTGGGGTGGTCCTAGGAGGATGGGACCACCACAATCGTTGAGCATGATATGCTTTTTGTCTTTCAAGGCATCTGCTTGGTCCTCCCCCTAGGTTAGGGGGGACCCCAAAATCATCACCTCTCTCATTGCCTGATATTTTTCAAAGCTCATTTTTGTGAATTGCTTATATGGTTTTTAGCATGTAAAGGTAAAGTTGTTTTATCAAAGGGTTGTGGGTGCAATAGCTTACTCCAGAGTTTGTGCATGAATTCCATGTTATGCATATTAATAAAACAGAAATAGTGTGTTTTCAATATAATGTGCATTAATAAAACAGAAATCTCACATACCTTTAGTAAAACAACAAAAGATTATCTTTATATGCTAAAATACATGTAGTCATCTCACAAAAGTGAAAATGAAAATATAACAAGCAGTGCTTTTCGTTAAACAATCAATAAATAATTCTCTTTTTACATGCTAATATACATATACTCATCTCACAAAAATGAAAATATAGCAAGCAGTGAAAGAGGTGATGATTTTGGGGTCCTCCCTAACCTAGGGAGAGAGCCAAGCAGATGCCTTGAACACAAAGAGCACATCATGCTGAACGATTCGGTGGTGGTCCCATCCTCCTAGGACCACCCCAAGCACAGTTATGGGCAAAAATACGATCCCAACCAAAGGCCCAGCAAAGCATTATGGGACGATCTTCTAGAGTGCAGTGAATATTATAGTATCCAATATCAAAACATTCCTCAAGGGGCAGGCTCTCCGGCTCAGCTGAGAGCTAATACTATAACATTCACTGCACTCTAGAATCTCGCCCCACAATGCTTTGCTGGGCCTTTGGTTGGCATTGTATTTTTGCCACCGACCACCACCGAATCGTTCAGCATGATATGCTCTTTGTGTTCAAGGCATCTGCTTGCCCTCCCCCTAGGTTAGGGGTGACCCCAAAATCATCACCTCTCTCATTGCCTGATGTTTTTCAAAGTTCACTTTTGTGAATTGGTTATATGCTTTTTAGCATGTAAGGGTAAAGTTGATTTATCACAGGTTTGTGGGTGCAATAGATAACTCCGCTACGTGGCAGAGTCGGAATTATTGCATGAATTCCGTGTTTTCAATGTGATGCGTAGTTAACTAATCTCCGCAACCTCTGTTAGCGGAGCGGAGCTCATTGCCCACGGTTACACACAAGGTCGTGGGGCATCGGTTGTAGGGATGCCTTTTGGGGTCGGATCTTCCTACCAGCTCCTGGTCGCGGTTGGGGGGAACTTCTGGATTTAGGCTGCAGGTGTCGGCTGGAGGCTTGAGGCAGGTCAGGGGTCACCGGATCTCGGGTCAGGATCACCGGGATGACCACCTCGTGGTGCTTGCCCGCTCGAGCTTGGCCCGTGGACGGCAGGTGCAGAGTGGGGCGGATCCGTGGTGTCCGGCCAGAGGTTGCAGATGAACAAATCCGGAGTTCACGTAAGACAAAGTCTTTGTGCTTGAAGGCAGGCAGGTCCTCCGGGGTTTTCGAGGTTGCTGGCTGCAGGACACACCGGGATTTCGCAGGAGCAGGTTCGAGGGGGAGACAGGCTGGTAGGGCTAGGGCCAAGCTAGTGGGCGTCTTCCTCTTGTTAGCTGCTGCACGGCTGTTCGGTCTTTCTTCTTCTTCTTGTTGCAGTTTCTTCTTGTCTGAGGAAGCAAGGTTCAGGGGTGCCCCTAAATACTAGATTTAGGGGTGTTACAGGTAGGTAAAAGGCAGGGACCAATGGGTCCCTTCCGTGGGGTGGGTACACCCCCTATTATGCCACCCTCCAGTAGGAAGGGGCCATGAGCCTGTCCCTGGTTGGCTGAGTCCCCCCATCTGCAAGATGGCGGGGACTGGGAGTTGGGCTTCACCTCGCCTCCCCCACCTGAGGGGTGGAGTTGGCAGAGGTGGGCACACCTCTCTTCCTCACTTGTTTTTCCCGCCGGTTCTCCCGCCCAAAGTGGGGGTCAGAACCAGTGGGGACCAGTTGCTGAAAGCAGCAAGTGGCCTGGGGAAGCTCACAAAGGCGGCAAGCCTTTGAAGCTTCCCCTTCGTGAACCCTGCCCATCCTGGAGGAGGAGGCTTGGCACCTCTTTCCAGGATGTGCATTGTTTCAGGCCCCAGAGAGCAGCAGGCTCTCGACCCAAGGGTCCAGAAACATGTCTGGTGGTGGCAGCTGAAAGCAGCCACTCAGCCTGGACACTAGAAATGGGTTAGTTTTCTGGGGGCCTCTCTGAGATGCCCTCTGTGTGCATTTTTCATTAAATCCCACACTGGCATCAGTGTGAGTTTAATGTGCTGAGAAGTTTGATGCCAAACTTCTCAGTTTTCAGTGTAGCCATTATGGTACTGTGGAGTTCGTAATGACAACCTCCCCGCACCATATACTCTTAATGGCAGCACTGCACTTACAATGTCTAAGAATGGCCTTAGACACTGTAGGGGTACAGGGCTCATGCACCTGTACCCTCACCACTGGTATAGTGCACCCAGCTAGAGGGGTGACTGATCTATGCCAGGGCAGTGGGTTGTAGGCATGGCACACAGGGATGTGTGCCATGTCGACTCTTCACTTTGTTCTGCACCAAAACACGCAGCCTGCAAAGGCAGTGTGTGTGTGTAAAGGATCAGGGCCTCTAAGGGTTGCACAATAAGTGCTGCAGCCCTTAGAGGTCTTCCCTGGTCACAGTGCCATGGGTACCAGTGGTACCATTTACCAGGGACTGACCTGTGGCCAGAGATGCCAATTGGGTTAGTTTTGGGGAAAGAACACAGGCCCTGGGAACCTGATTGGCAGGGACCCAGGGCACATCAAGTCAAAGTGCATCAGTAGTCTGGCAAAAAGTGGGGGGGTTACTGCAACAGAAACCCACTTTCCTACACACCCTCAGACGTCGCTCTGGATCCAAAGAATCGCTGGCCATCAGGCCCTCCGTGGGAACGCCCAAATACAGATGGTGTAGTGCATTATGGGAACTGTAGTCCTGCCTTCCACAAACTTGCAGGCAGCTACTGTGTTCCCCCGGGCCACCTGATGTTGAAGTTACTTTTTGCACTGATTACCGCTGCCAAGGCTTGTTGGTCACCAGTCCGGCAATCGACCCCTTTACTCGCCACTGCACAAAGAGATAATTCCATCCGACATTCGACCAATGTCAACAACCACACCGTTGTTGACTCTTTGCATTTCCCCCCACCCCCAGCACTGTCTCAGCGGTAAATGCAGCTGTCCTGTGGCTCCTGTAGAGCACCAATGACAGCAGAACAACTCTGCACCCAGGCTCCATGGGCCTGGAGACAATTGAACTGACTGTCGTGGCTTGATCCTGGCACCTGCATCACCTTTACCTGCAAGGGTACAACGCAACTTGTCCTGCAAGTGACCGATTGTCACTAGTGGTTTTTCCCATTGACCCCAATGTTAAATTTTCACTGTATTATTTTGCATTGATTTTCTTTTACTTTTAGAAACTATAACTCTGGTTATATGTATGCTAATCTATTCGTTTTGGTGTCTAAATTAAGATAAAAATATATTTTATTTTCATAAATTGGTGTCAGATTTCTCTTGAGTCATGTCAATTACTTATCATCCATGTTGCTACTCTGAAATGCTTAACACATGTTCCTCTGGTAAAGCCTGACTGCTCTTTTCCACACTACCAGGACTGAGTTAAGGATTTAGTAGTGTGAATACAAGGACCATCTTTTGGGTATTGTGATAGTAGTACATGGTGAGGTCTAACCCCCATACCACATAATACTCCACTTTCGTACAATCTTTAAAGGAATGGAGGAATAAAAAGGTTGACCAATTTGGTGAAGATTCCCTTTTTGTCTTTGGAGTACTTCATGAAAGAAACCATTATGAACAGGCAATTTGTGGAAGAACCAGCACTGGAGGATGCAGAGCTGTGAGTGCATTCCAATTTATGAGTTGAATATCATCATGGTAAGCATCAATTGAGGCGTGTAGCTGTGCGATTCTAATTCCACATCTATATTTCTTGATATGTTACAATGCGGACAGTTGGATGTGTCAGTTGGGGAGGATCCAGCCACTGGTAGGACAAGTCTGGGCTGCGTGGCAGCTCCTATTGTATTTATTGCCAAATAAAGCTCTTTTCACCTACCTCGTCTTCTTTATTTTCTGGCTTCGACTGCTACACATGTCTTCCATAGACACATTACCATTAACCCTTCACACTGCCTCTTCTAAGCAACCTACCACTTCATGTATCGGAAAATAATTGTGAATCCATCCAACAAAATGAAACACTTCCAGATGTATGGTAAAAAAATATGTGGTATGTTTCTGGGGCGTGTACAAAACTACTCATAAATTATGTAACTGTACAGCCTAATGAAAAGAAAAAGAAATAGTAATGAAAGGAGTCACTTTGTCACAGCAAAGCTATTTGGCAATAGGTACACACTGCCAGCACCTTTCTGGTCTCAAACTTCCCAGCCCGTACCAAAAGTAAACACAAGGCAACATGCACCCTGAGGAATACCCCATTCTAACCCTTGCATTTGAAGAAACCTAAATAAGTTGTTGGTTGACAACTAGAAGGATCTATGTCTAACATTTGTTCCTTTTTTGGTCCTCTGACTGTGAAATGAATTGAATTGAAATTGGAGCATCTATTACCATCTTTTTTAAATTGACTGACACATTTTGACACACATGTACCCAATGAGTTATGCTGAAGGGAGCTCCATATAATAACACAGACACTTTAATTAAATTGCTATTGCAGCTTGAGAAATTAATATTTTTATTTTCTCGGAATTGAGACAATTACCACTTTTTTTTTCAAGCATGGTAAATAGATTTTAAAGGGACTAATTGAGAGTGGTAAAAAAGCTTGATGATACACCAACTGTGACCTGTATCCCTCTCTTCACCAAGGACATTTTCATCAATGGTCAGTGGAAGAAACTAGTATTGTTATTTCAATTTCAGTTTTAATACAACATCATTGCAGGTCCAGATCCAGTTGTTCAGTGTCTGCTACTCACCAAGAACAATTACTAAAATTAATTAAAATTACTAAAAGAGCAACAAGCGGCATTGTCTTTGGCACCAGTGCATTAGTTTTGTGAGTATAAACCTGCACCAACTCTACCACCCTCTGTTTTCCTTCATCCTATAATGATTTAATTTGAAAAGTACCAGATTGAAAGATCATTTAAATACTTTTATTTTTTTTAATTGTTTTTAAATAATACTTAGAGCCAGATTACGATGCCGTTCGGAAGGGTCCGAATTGGATTCGGCAAGCCAGAATCCGATTCAGAGCCCTTGTTTCCGACCGAATTGTACCCTGCTCTGAACGACCAAGTACGATGTCCGGAAACTATACGGGCTGTTTGAATCGGCTCTGAAAGGCATTCTGACTGTTCGAGCCTTTTGGAGCCGAATAGTACAGCTCTATGGACTCGGTCTCCGAGCGAGCGAGTACGATGAGCGATTCAGACAGCCGTTCCGAATTGGTTTGCCCCAGATGAAATGGCTGTGGAAATCGGTCTTTGGGGCCCGTAGCATTCCCCCCTTCACCCATAAGCCTCCGGATGGGGTCCATGGGTGTACCTAAAGGACCCCCCTTCCCAACCAAGCACAGTGTGGCATGCACCATGGGGTGCCAGCCAGAGGATGGAAGGTTTTCCCCACCCACCTCTTTTTCCAATGGGAGCCTGTGTTCTCGCACAGCATACAGGCTCCCATTGAAGTCAATGGGAGTCCGACCGAACCGAGTCCGTAAGCATCCGGACACATCGGAATCGGTCGGTGGGACTCCCAGAATACGGATCGTTCGGAAAGCATTCCTAACCCGATTCGGTGGGAATGCTCTCCGAACGGCATTGTAATCTGGCCCTTAGTGTAACCATTCAATCACTTCAGAGCATTTATAGCTTTCAGTAAGTACTATACAGGAAGTGAAGAGTCATAGCCCCATTTCAATTATTTTTTGGCTCAGTGCCATCTCTGTTTATGCAACTTGTTATCAAGCATTCAGTGATGTGGCTATTTTACTAGTGTTTTATTTATTTTTAATAGCAAGACCTTTAGATGCTGCGTTAATTTGTTTTAGTAATATTGATTCTATTTGAGACAAAAATAGCCTAACTAAGCCCTCAAATCACAAGCAGCTACAATGTTACAATGTCACTTAAA